>CAJNOQ010005900.1:0-14489 GCA_905250885.1 Didymodactylos carnosus
ACCATTATATGTGTAAAGATGAAAATTTCACAAAATGTGTAACTAATAATCATAATTCATTTCCCAAAATTTCAGCTCGATCCGTCTGGCGGAAAAAAAGTCGGTTTTTCAATCTCTCTCATAATGTATTGTGATGACATAAGCTAAACTCCATAAACTACTCCTACCTTAGAGTTATTCTTTTTGAGGCTTCTGTATTTTGCTGCTCTCGATGACTGAATCCTTTCTGATTGAACTGTTGGTATTATAGTCGTGTCACCATACAGTGTCTCCAGATGAACAATAGCTTATATTTTGCTGAACGATGTGGTATTTTTAAATGACAGGTTTCAAATTGGTTTCAAGGTAGTTCAAATGTCGTGCAATAATTCTGGCTGCTAAACGCGGAACAATTTCCAAGGACTCAGTATGAGTAACAAAGCCTGAGCAGTAATCTTATGAGGGAATCTCCCGAGGTGATAAATCGCTTTTTGATTGAAATCTCGTGGGTTATAGGTTATCAATCATGCTGATTCCGAAAATGACCATGGGGATTCCCCATAGCCGTTCGAAGATCCGGCATTCTGGAAAACCAGTTTTTCAGAAACCCTAAAAAATAATCGAAACCTTTCTCAACAAAGCCCGATTGTAGCGTGCAAATTTCTGATTAAAATGAGACATCTCCCAACTCTACACGACCTTTCTTTGCAAATTATACAATTTACAGGAAAAGCCCTGAATGTTCATTGTTAGCCAAAAAAATTAATTTAGAGCTTCTGCTATAAATTGTATAACTTTGCAAGAAAGGTCGTGTAGATCTGGGAAATGTCTCATTTTAATCAGAAATTTGCACGCTACACTCATGCTTTGTTGAGAAAGGTTTCGATTATTTTTTAGGGTTTCTGAAAAACTGGTTTTCCAGAAGGCTGGATCTTCGAATGGCTATGGGGAATCCCCATGGTCATATTCGGAATCAGCATGATTGATAACCTATAACCCACTACATTCAAATTACTCGGTGTCATAATAAAATATAGAATAAACCTGTATAAAACATACCTGGTGAATGCCGAAAAATGATGATCGTGCATTTGGAAATGCTCCGTTCAATCGAAGAAAAAGTACACCTCTATAAAATCCCGTGTTTGATGAACTATGCGTGTCTTGTATAAGACAGTAACTTCAGAACTCATATACAGCTTTTTGATGGGGTTCGAAAACTAGCAATTCGAGTCATATACGGCGACTGCACCTCTTAATCGGACTTACTCATTGATCGCGCAAGATTAGAAAATTTATCTTTAAGTAGAAATTTTTTAGAGATTTATGGAACTGCAAACATTTTTGCAGTTAATAGAATTGAATATAAATAGCCATCTCGACGTATAGGTCATTCGTGTATGTTCCAGTATCCCTAGTGCAATACAGATTTTTTTGCCACTTCTTTTGCTATAATTAAAGACTGGAATGGGATTGACCTCTGAACTGTAGTGTAACTAGTACCACTCTTTCTCAATCCTCAAACCGTATCCATCAATGTACAAATGCAAGTAGTCGCTCATTGTGAAATAGTAACTATTTACCTATTTTGTGATTCTACACGACTGCCGAAATTCTGATGAAATTTGAGCGAATAACTGTATAGTAGCGACACATTATAACAGTAGAATCCCATCAGAAACAATCGTGCAATAAATTAATAATTCATTGATCTGAAGAATCATACGTCAGATGATCAGTAGATAAGGCCAACCATATTCAAGTAAAAAAAGTCAATAGCTATAATGGATATTGAAATAGAAGAATCGAGATATTTTTATGTAGTGCCGCATGTTTATCATTGTCTTTAACCTTATTTTCATAATTTTTATTGTTTAAGCATATAAAAAAAATTGTAATTAAGCAACGCACATATAATAGCTCGAGTAGCGAAGAGTCAGCAATATTATAGTTTTGATGAGAATGTATCTTTCTAGACGACTGATTTTCGTCTTGCATTTGCTGTTTTAACTAATTCATCAACTTCACTCCAATCAATGTGAACTAAAACATCTACGTGTTTCAAATTGTCAAAAATGCATGCTACATATTGTTCACCAACAGTTGGCTCAGGTGGCTTCACGGGATTAAGAATTACACCTGCCTTCTCTTCTTTGTCTGTATCAGCTAACATTGGTACTATACCTTCGCCTAATCAAAAGAAATAAAACATCCTGTATTTAGCTAAATATTTCAC
The DNA here is from genome assembly GCA_905250885.1 of Didymodactylos carnosus. Taxonomy (NCBI): domain Eukaryota; kingdom Metazoa; phylum Rotifera; class Eurotatoria; order Philodinida; family Philodinidae; genus Didymodactylos; species Didymodactylos carnosus. The sequence continues at coordinate 2,216 of CAJNOQ010005900.1, forward strand.
GTTACAAATTAAAATGTTTACCTCTTTGTTCATAGGTATATTCTTTCATGTTTTCATAGACTCTTCCTCTTAAATTTCGAACTGATTCTTTATCAAATCGAACAACGAAATGATCCTTGGGTGGCATAGTGTTTGACGATGGACCTTTCTCAACTTCTGACATTTTAGCCAAAAAAGCTGTTTTTGATTTTTCAATATTTTCCAGAGCGGCTTCTTTGCCTTTTAAAATACCCATTCTGATAATATATTCGACGATTTATAGAAAATAAAAAATAGGAAATAAATCTAAAATTGATAAAAATGAGTTGAGGCAAACATTTGATCATTAATAAAGCTAAATGGATAAATACTCTTGAAAACGTCTCGTCGATGGATTGGATAAAATTTAATTCATGAAGTTACTCTTTCAATTTCAATCAAGGTTATACTCACGTTACCATTATAAGGGATGAGAAAACACGTCTTACGTCTTCTAAAAGGTTTGTACTTAATTTTTTCAAAAATGCATATATCTTATGCTGTTTCTAGCTTTTTTCAAAATACACGAAGAGTTTAGTTTCTTCAGTCATTTCATAGCTAAGAGAACGTTTTATTGCTCATTTGCATGGGTGAACGCGTATGTCGGATCAGATGATTGTCGTCTACCTTATACTGTCTCTGGAGATTCTTTTTGTGATATTAGACATTAAACAACGATTAATGGAAGAATAAAGCAGGAAATATTACATCGATGACAGTTACATAAAACAACTCATGAAAGTCAAGTCGAAAAGTCACATTTCAGAAAATAGCTTCAGCTACACCGAGCTCTTAGACATATGAAATATATAACGGGAATACTTTCGCTGGGAAGCAAAAACAGCAAACTTCGTCTGATAGAAATTTTCGACAGAGCAATTTGCGGATTACTGATAGAATACGGCACTCGGATCAGTATCATACTCAAAATCATTTATGTCAAACGTTTATGTGAATACATTGTCATTCTTACTTTATTCCAAACAAGAAAATAATAAAATTCAATAACACTACGCATTAAAAAGATAAAATGACCATTTGATCTTATTTTACAATAACAAAAAAAAATGGTTTTTATGTTAGAGTACTACATGATGTCTTAACAGAACAAAACTGAGTATTAATGTACAATCGTCCAAATTTTTAATGCTCCATCTATCAAATACATTTCTTTACTGACAGTGAGTCATTGCGTATATTTTCCTTGTTTTACTCAAAAAAGATATTGAAGGCTGTTTTTTGTCGAAATAATAGTCAACACTTTTTTTATCTAATGATGTATCTTAACTTATTATTTATTTCAACACTCCACTGATATACTCGCAATAAAATAAGCACAATTAGTAGTAGACATATCTTAAGAGTGTGCCATCGCAGAGTTTAATTTTATTTTCTACGCGTAAAAGATAAATGTCCTGCATGGAAAAGAGTGCATAAAATAGATTGGATGCAAAATTAAATAAGTGCGAAAAAAAAGATAGATTTGAGTTTAATTGGCTTTAAAATGAGAGAAATGAACTTGGTTAATTTTATTTTTGGAGGTAAAAAGAGTGAAATAAGCTCGGAAATTAATTTATGAAAATTAAGTAATGATTTTGTTAGTAGCAAAGTATATTTAGTAAGAAAAAAAGTAGTTCAAGAAAAGAAAAGGTGCTAGATTATATTAGTTTTTCACTAATATTCAGTGTTTTGCTAAAGCTATTTTAACTTTCTGTGGACGACTTTTTCCTCTTCTAATCCCAAGTGGTTATGAAGCTTTAATGGATTTGAGACAAGTTATATCATTACCTTAATCATGATTATGAAATTCAGATTTAAATACTGTATGTCTTTTGTATTTACAGTATTACAGTATCTACGTTTCTAGAAAAATGAAGTAGACTTTATGCCCTCCTATCTCTTTTTTCTGAGCTCGTTTGTTATTCTGTGCAAAAAGATTTATATTTTATAACAATTAATCACAGTAGACACAGTGCGGTAAATGCATCCGCTTTAATAGTTTCTTTCTTAAGAGGATTAAATTCACGTTATTCAGAGGCATTGCCCACTGCCTTAGATTTATTAGTGCGATTGAATATAACAACTAAAACATGCAATGTGAATAACGATCACTTTATACACTGATCATGTTCTCCCGATATTTTAAGCACTTAGGTTTTATCATTTCTAACAAATAACAGTGAATTATTTTAGAAAAGAGCTGTCTTTTCTCATTCTAAGTCATACACTACAGCGTACCATTATTCTAAATGAAGGGCATTGAAACATTTCACTCAACTACTGATAGCATGACTATATTCGGATCTTTTATCCTAATAGGTGTTAAACATTCACAATAGTGGAGTTGCGACAAAAAATAGAGATTTTCTTTTCTTTTCTTATTCACGTTATATATAGTGTATGCGAACGTTAGAATGTGTGTTATCAACTATGTTTGATGTATATAACATATATATTAAGGCTGTTGTCTGCGCGATGTCATATTTTCTTCGTTCTTTTTCCTTCATACCAGTCGAAGAGTCGATAGATGTATCATACAAGATGTATATCTATTCAGACTTGTGCGCCGATAAAAAATTCTCAGCGGTGGCGAATGAAATTTTTAACGGCGAATCTCCTAATTTTAAGTAAAGCAACGTTCGCTTCCATTTCTGGCAGGTTCATCGCGCACCAACTGTATCGGTACGTTGCGGTATACGAAAAGATAGAAAAGCGCTGCACGCTAGATACCTAAGGTAAGAACGTACTAACAAAAATAGTCCGAGAATCCTGCGTTCTCTGAAAAATTTTTCTCTGCCCTCGGCAGCGACAAAAGTTTAACGGCATGGCGGCGCCGGAAGTCGCAACAATTTTCCGCAAAAGACTTTTTTGGCCCCGGTCTCACCCACGTCTAGCGCAGACACTATATATAACGTGAATAATAAGAAAAGAAATCACTATTTGTCGCAGTTCTAGAGATAGAAAAAAATCCCGACTATTGTGTAGCAAGCATTGAATGATATATACTTTGTACTATCTTCAAGAGAGAAAATAATAAAATAACGATAATAGAAGAAAAAATCATTGAATCATTGAAAGAATCCCCTACAGAGTTGCTGTACGTGATGACTGATAAAGAGATGAATAAGCAAATCTGAAGTTTATCGAAGATAGAGAAGCTATTAGATTATTGAAACTAACGCTTATCAGCACCTTATACCATAGATGATAGCCACTAAACGTGATATTCTTCCTGCCTTTCATCGTACGAGAGAAGAAGAGAAAATAAGATGGATTGAAACAAGTTATTTTCAAACTGGACGCAGCCAACTAACGGGTGGGCGCAAGTTTTTGGACAAAATGTTCATATATCTTTCTCCGCCATAAAATGCTTTCGTCAAAACAAAATTGGTGATTCAAAATCGCCACTCAGAGGTCTATCTAACTAACGTTTAAATATTGCCTATCGTGTTTTGTTACCGAGCGGGAAGAGCATCTTTAAAAACCTCTCGAAAAGAATGTTTTTCTCCACTTTTTTGTCTTTTGGGTCGTTGAGTTAGAATCTATTTTCTTTAACTGTCTGTTTCCACCATTTTGTAGAATAAAGATTCTTCTACACAACTTTGTACTTAAAATAGCTTGTGTGTTAAAACAATATCTTTACTGTTTTTGTTCAGAAAACGTCTCATTTTCAAACAAACGTATTTTTGCTCATGTTGCATTTCACATTTAAAATGGTTCCCTATAAAAAGATTATCACTCTCTTATCCTAGATACTCTTTCAAAGGACAATGCATCATTTTGTACTAAAATTTTCGGACTATAAAACTACATTGAAAAAAACTTATTCGAGCTACTCCGAGAAATTTATTTGTCCTTATACACGTGGTGGTCCGTGCTTTACCTGAAGATTTTGAAGAGGAAACCGTCGCTTAACAACGCATTATGACACACGCTTGCTGAACATGCAGCTCGAAAGACCTTCAGATGACGGTTCTATATCTCCTACTTTTATTTTCCCTAAAATGGCGCTCAAACATTCAAAGAGAAAAAGTCCGCTCATAATTAGATAGCTTTGAACGGCAGTGTTGAATCATCTATTTCTGTTTCACGAAATTTTTTTAAGACAGAAAAGTGCATGAATATTTTGTCCAAAAACTTTGATCTCGCCCATGGTTCATCCATCTTTGCTTAATTACAGTTAAAATCTTAAAAACAGTCTGTTATTTAATGATTAGAAACTCGCACAATAGTAGGTTAAGTAATGATTCGTAAACCCTCCTCCCGCCCCAACCAGAACAGAAGGCCAGTCTGGAGTGAAAATTTTTGAAAAACGCCCTAAGGGGTAGGACAGTTTTTCACCCAAAAAAATGCGATGCGCGAAATCACCATAGGAGACCATGGCCTTCTATTCTGGGTGGGAGGTTAAGGCGCCATCATATCGAGTGGAAATAGATTTGGCTGGAGTTTTTTTGCAGACGAGTTGAAGAAAATTTTTTTTGCAAGTTGCTTATAAGCAAAAAAGTCAGACGTCTGACATGGTTAACAATGGAAAAAGTCCAAAATTTCGAAAATTTGCGCGCTCTCCCCACCCATGGAAGACATTTCTATAAAATTACAACTGTCAGAGAATTTAGGTACAAAGTTACAGCTGCCGAAGTAATCAATTTCACCAAAAACTCTCTCCTTCGAAGCAATAAATAAGAGTCAGTTTTTAGGAAATAATGTCTCTTATCGCGGTAACGGAAAAGAATAGAAGAAAAAGAATACCCCGCCTTGCGGTGTAGGGTGCTGTCAGAAGACAGTTTCATTAACCCGATACTTTTTCCTACAGCTGATGATCTTGGAGGAAGTTCACACGTTTCTTTACTAATCACTACGTTGCAGCTCTGGACAGAAGGCTGGCCTGACTCAGAGTTCGTCTCGCCCAATTGCTTGAGCTCCCCATACTCTCCCAACTAGGCTGACACACATTGAAAGAGTGTAAACACTCTCTCGTGTGCCACAATATAGTGAGGTCGCTATCGGACGGATAATCCGAGGCAATAGACCGTGAGTAACTTGCCCAAAGAAGTTACATATTTGGGTGATGCTGAGATTTGAACACAGTACCTTGTGGGTATGAGTCGAACAACTTAACCACCGATCTATGCCGGTAATGGAAAAGACCTGAGCAGAGATATTTTCGAATTAGTCATGTCCTTATGCTTATAAGTAACTTGCAAAAAGATTTTTCTTCAAGTCACCTGCAAAAGGCTCCAGCCAAATTTATTTCGACTCCATATGTTAGTGACTAAAGCAATAATGGAGAAAATCTTATCCTTTTTTCCTGAAAAATCATCATTCTTAATGCATGCAGTGATATACACGCAAGAGATATTACTAACTTCTTTAACTATGAGACAGGTAAGATAGACTGAACCTTTTGCAATAACATTTTGAAGTAGGATTAATGAAAACATAAAACGGATTAAGGAATGTATTTTAAAGTGAAGAATATTTCATACCAAAGGAGCACAAGTGAAAGTTGTCCATATTGCAGATGTTTTAAATATTATTAATTAATTAAAAAACCTATACTACCGTGTAATGTAACATTGTATACATCAATTGAAAACTAAAAAAAGAATATCTTTTCAGTATGTTTATCTTTTTTAAATATACACAGAACTCATCATGTAAAACATATATTTATTAAGAAAAACTTATATTTTTTATACAGTTATATGTAGAATAAATGAGAGTTAAGAGTTGGCGTATATCGTTACTGTCCGACATTTCTATATCTATTAGGTATTAGAAGTGGGTGTGTGATGATTCTACATAATTAAAAGGAGGAAGAGAGAGAAAGAGAAAGAGATAGAACATTTGATTGAGTGGCAGCTAGATAAGTTAATAATTATCTTTACTCTCTTACAACAATGTCCTTGTGCTCATCTATCGTCTCCTAGAACAAAAATCAGCAATGACGTATTATTATTATTACTAATAATAAGAAAAAAGAAATTATGAAGTGACTGTCGTTATTCCCAAAATAATTGTTGTTAAAATAAGCTATTTAACCGAGAAGACAGTGTATGCAGTTCGCCGTAGTAATAAAGAAAAAAATTTGCAGTACGTTCTTTATTTAGACAAATATCATTGATGACAGGTGATGGTTGTTGGAAACATGAGTTACAACTTTGATTCAATGTAAATATCATACGAAATGTGTATTTGTGCTTAAGAAGGTCAAGTTGAGAAAGATGGGAGTATTTGAATATGAATTAAACGAGTGAGCATTTCCAAAATGAGATGAAACGTGTGGCATAAATACAGATTCATTTTGTCATAAGTATTTTTTATTTATTTTCAGTTTAGTTTATGTATTCATACTGAAAAGAGACAGATACCTCTGTATTTAGTAAAATTTCATCGTTTTATATTTAAGAATAGATTCGAATTGACAGAAAAAACCATGGGTGTTGGGTGTATGCGATCGAACTGAAGATAGTGTCAGTATTCCATATTGAGCAAGATTCAGGATTATTGAGATGTAGCTATCCGTTTCTTTTCTTATCGAATTGACTCTATGGACTCAACAAAAACAAAAACATTGAAAATTTACTTTCCTTATATGAAAATCCTTTTCAAGTCAGATTCAGCTAATTTCATACAAAATGTGGAAATAGATGACAGATTGTGCAAGAATTGTCATCATAAAATTGTGAGAGTTAACTTAATAACTGTGAGAAAAGAAATCAGCTACTAGAAAGATTTACCATTATTCGGCTACGGATTGGGATTTTTCCGCTACACTCTAATACAATTATTTAATACAGTTACTGTTATATTCTATAACTCTAGATGCATTAATCAAAAAGTTAGCATTTTGGAAAATCAATCATGAAAGCAGTGGAAAAATGCATTCCATTGAAAACAGTTTGTCTGTCAGAAAAGTTTGTCTTCTTTTTCCCTTCAAAAAAGATATAAAAAAGCGTGTAGCGATTTTGAGAAAGTATGTATGAATGAGAAAGAAAAATATTTTGAACGAATTAGAAAAACGCATCAAGTAAATCGTGGTGAAAACTCGTAAAATCACTCTTTAAACGATCACGTTCCGCTCATATTGAAGTTTTGAAAAGGATTGAGTGCTTTAACGACATTCAAAAAGCCAATATCTTACATAACATTTTGCAAACATTTCTAGTATGACTGCCATCGACTATAAAAGAATAATTCTGCCTAATACTTTGGTCTCAAACGCGCCTACTCCACATTTATTCACCATATCTATGCGTGAAGTTAAACAGTGGTTAAGTAGAGTCAATCCAAATAAAGCAACAAGCGAAGACATTACCTCAAGAATATTACGGAAGCGGGTCCAGTTAGCGCAAATGACTTTACACCAAGGGGGAAAAACAACACTACACTACACTACAAGGAATTGTCCACTACAGCCCGCTACACATCCACTACCGCCCACCACACAATCACTACAGCTAACTACAGCCCACTATGTAACCAAAGCGTGCAAAGTGTAGTGTAGTGTAGTAAAGCGTTGTTTTTTCCCTCTTGATTTTCTTAGATATATACGTTCAAGTTTTTGTTACAGCTCATTTTTAAATCTTTTCTGTCTTAAAAGATGACAGGTAGTGTGGCCGAGCGGTCTAAGGCGCCAGTTTAAGGCACTGGTCTCTCCGGAGTCACTAGTTCGAATCTCATCACTGTCACTTTGTTTTTATTTCAATCACTTTCCATCTTCAATCGTTTCTTTTAAAAAAGCGTGAAGTATTATAACCATCATTCATTTTTACTGCAAGACATGCAACACGTATTTTTTTTACTAACCACTACAGTGCACTACGCATCCACTGCAGCCCGCCGCACATCCACTACAGCCCACCACACAACCACTACAGCTAGCTACAGCCCACTATATAACCACTGCAGCCCACTACACAACCACTGGAGCTCACTACTCATCTACTACACATCCAATACGTCACCACTACAAAGTCACTACAACACCACTACCGTAGTGGAGAAAGTGTAGTGTGGTGAAGTGTTTTTTTCTTCCCCCTTGCTTTACACACATTTGTAATTTCTCTCTGTCACAGTGCTGGACGAGTCTGAGTCGACTCGAGTCGCATTTTTTTAATGACTCTGACTTGACTCTGACTGGAAAATTGGAAGACGTTGATTCGACTGTTTGACTCGAGTCATTCATTCAAAAAAAATTCTATTCATTAATTGCTTTGCATACATTTCCTCTTGTATAAATTTGGGTTATTTTTGAATACTCTTTCTTATTCTATTTTATTATTACGTTTCAACATCAAAGACGCCTTCGTCAGACAAAAGTAGAATTTAAACGTGTATGGCTCTTGTTTTTTCATTGTGCTTTGTCACTGAGATAGTTCGTATTTTCTAAATCAGGAGCGCAAAAATCGGAATTCTGCCCGTAGACTAAATTTTATTCATCCGAACTCAACTTCTATTCAATAAAAAACTTATACTCGCGTTACAATATGATATCGCAAACTGAATCGAATGGTGTATATTTCGAAACTTTTTGCTGATATTCATTTTTGGTCAAAAACTCAGTCATTTTTCGACGTGAAAATTCAAAAGGTATCAAAATAGTCGGATAGATTAACACAGCACATCATTCGATTCAGTTTGTGACGCTGATCCCGAATACGATATTTTCATTGCATAGAAGTTGAGTTCGGATGAATAAAATTTAGTCTACGGGCAGAATTCCGATTTTTGCGCTCGTGATTTAGAAAATATGAACTATCTCAGTGACAAAGCACAATAAAAAAACAAGAGCCATACGCGTTTAAAGCTCGCTCAATGACTGTTCTAATGAAGTTCTTAATGGCTAAGAAGTAAAAAAGTTTATACTGAGACGGTGTCACAATTGACTAAAACTTAATATTTTTACTTTCTCTCAATAAATATAAAGAACTGAATAAAAATAAAAAGACTGAAAGATGCCCCATAAAATTCTCTACAAAATCATATGTTCGGTTTGTTGGTTTCTTGTAATTTTCAAATCCGGCAGGGACCTTAGCTAGATTCACTTGATTTAGATAAAACACTTGAAGTAGACAGATATTCAACCACATACAGAAATAATAGAGCGTCGCAAGATGGAAGGTGCACTGTGTATGCGCATGATGATGTAGTCGTGAAAACAGCTTGTGAATATGAACAGCTTAAGTTTGAAACTATTTTCCTAAGCATTCCGCTACAAAAGATCAAAATTATTTGATTGCTTCGTGCTATCGCCATACAATCACCGACTTCTTTGAGCATTTGAACAATGTTCTGAAGGAAATACTGGTAAGCTGGAAGAATCATCTAGGTATCATTCTCTTAGGGGATTTCAACGAACACAGTAATATACTCATATGTAATGTACTAGTAGTTATCAGTACATACAGTATCTACTAATAAACTACGAAAATTTTGAAATATAATCTGTAAAGATTCATCACTTGCGTGGATGTTATTTGTTTGAGTCACCATATTGTACTCTACCCAGAAAACCGCTAATAATCTCAGGCCTCCGAACTTACGAGGGAAAGTTCCCAACTGTCGAATCGATTTTAGCGCCATTCTTTGGCTACATAATTGTCTCAATGAGACTAGAAAAAACCAGAAAAAATATTTCGTGCCCACTGTTGCGATCGACTGTAAAGATCAGGAGTTATTAAATTTTCCATTAGTATATTGACACGGGGGTGAACGGTACCTATCGTTAGACGCGCTTTTAACGTTACAAAACTAGAAGGCAAACGATGCGGGGCCTGGAGGAAAAGATCGCCGTCCTGACTGAGTCAAAGATTTCCACGCAATTTCTTAGATCCCATTTTGAAGATGACACTTTCTTCTACCTACTGCTGTAAACAACCAATAGTTTAGTATTTTAACTTTTCCCCTTATGCTTAAATGCTGGAAAACTTCCACATATCCCCTCAAAAGCCCGGCTTTGAGAAAATCAATCGGTGTGCTTTATCGAAATAAAAGATCAATAGTAAAATTGACTCCAAAGAAGAACTAGTGTGCTCTTTACATATGATACTCACACTCAACTGAAACCCAATCGAGATCGAGCAAGACCCGCTGACGTCTTATCGCTTCTTATTCTACGTTGGCTACAATTCATAGTAAAACCTGCTTTTTTTCGCAGTTTGTATTCACCGTAATTGACTCATACAATCACAATTTTCACTCAAATCAAAATATTTTTGTATTTTCAAACAATATCCCTCTGTTGTCTGAACACTGTTTATTGTTCAATTACTCCAAAAACAGACAATTACCCGCGAGTTTCAGAATATGGAAATGCTATGATTTCAAACAAAGTGCATCATTAACCTAAAAAACAACAAATGGAAACAGCCGACATAAAGAACAGTAAAACTATATTATACGACTGTTAAACACTTTTTGATGAGAACAACCACTGCTTCTTCCGTTCGCATTATTCGAGACAAGACAAATGATGGCTTACGCAAAAGGAAGCTAGTAAATCATCCAACAAGGATTAACGAGTTCTATTGTCAAACAATTTTGTCTACAATTATAATGCTACATTCTAATGGTGGATATCACGATACTTAAATTTCTGTGTATCTTGAATTGCTCTTTTTCCTTCATCCAATATATTATTATTTGAAATATCAAGATCGGTCAATGTTTTGTTGATCTTCAGTGTGTCGACGATGGATGCTGCGCCTTCATTTGATATATTATTATCCGAAATATAAAGATCGGTCCATGTTTTATTGATTTTCAATGCATCAGCGATGGATGTTGCGCCTTCATTCGATATATTATTTTTCGAAATACTAAGTCTGGTCAATGTTTTGTTGATCGTCAATGCGTGAGCAATGGCTGTTGCGCCTTCATTCAATATATTATTATCCGCAATATTAAGCCTGGTCAATGTGTTGCTGATCTTCAATGCACCAGCGATGGATGCTACGCCCTCATTCGATATATTACTATTCGAAATATAAAGCTCAGTCAATGTTTTGTTGATCTTTAATGCATTAGCTACTGCGCGTGCGCCTTCTGCTGATAAATCTTTATCGCTTAAATCAGAGAAGCATTCATTATCGAGGTCACTTATAACACTTAAATAAATACAGTGTTTATTTTGTTCCATGTCGGCTTGAACTTCGATAATTTTAAACTCTGCTCCAGCAGGACGAAGGACTTCCTCTTCATCTGGGTAACATGAATATGACGAGATATCAAAGCCCCCTCCCTTAGTTTTTGTCAGATCAATAACAAATAACGCATTTCCAAATTGTTCTGCTTTATGACGATTTTTACTTGTTGAAGAAAACCCATACCAACACTTGTATGTACCAGTGGCGTCTTTATAAGATTCAATCATTTCTGGATCAAGACTGGCACCACGATACACTTCCAGTTTATATTGATTCTCCAAATCATTTGACCACGAATCAAATAAAAAGTAGCAGAATGGGCCAAGCGTGTCCACTTTGGTCTTATGATTTTCTCTCAACGTTGTATTAACTAATTTATATAGAAAACATTCTTTAGTATATAGATTAATGCAACACTTACGAATTTCTTTTGTGGTCTCATTTTTCACCATTCTCAATTGCTTGGCAATCCATTGTGATTCACAGTTTTCGCCTAGTCGATTTCCTTCGAAGATGATTCCGTTTGCTGCTTGTTCTACTTTGTCACTATTAGAAACGTTCTTATTTTCTTCTTTAAAAAACAACAAAAATGTTTTCTTTTTCTTCTCCCATTCCTTAATAAAGCCATGATAACCACCGTCCAAACGATCTTCATTGAACGGTTTCTTCAATGGTTGTGGAAGAAAGAACCTCTCTTCTCGCAAATACTCATTCTCATTTCTATTAATTAACATTCGTTTTATTTGTCTGCGTTTATTTTGATCGTGTTTACTGATTTGAATCGAGCCATTTAAGTCGATCCAATAGTTATTCAATTCGACCAAATGTTCGTTTGTCTTTTGGTTAAATGCTTCTTCGATAATTAGTCGATGCTGTGTGTGATTTTTTTATGCTTCCTTCAGAGATTTACTAGCTAGTCAGCAGTCATTGGTTCATTTTCTGAAATTCATGTTATCATGGGTTTGGTGAGCTCGTATTCTTATTTTAAGGGTTTTATAACTTGAAAAGTTTACCTTAAAAAAATGCAAGCGTAGAAGGTAAGCGTTTTCCCTTAAAAATGAGCGGCGGCATAAGATATGGAGACGAACATGCGTAATGGCGTGAAGAAT
>CAJNOQ010005901.1:0-14487 GCA_905250885.1 Didymodactylos carnosus
TAGGACAACTCATTATGCCTAAAAATGATTATATATGCAGCTGAGCACCATTCCCCGCGGCCGGACAAGACGACGAAAACGGCTGCGGGACTAAAGACTCACTCGTTGTTCTGCGCGAACGCATCTTGAAATGACTGACAGAGTCCACAACAAGTCAACATGCATTTCTTTCCTCTTATTGGAAATAAACTAGTAATAATGATCACGTTTCACACTATCATAACATTTTGTTATTGTGTTGGTTGACCCAACTTCAAAAATTTGGGAAGCCGTCCCGTCATGATTGATGAGTCGATCCGTTTTGTCGTAATTTTCTTCAGGAATCAGAAAAATCTGGTCTGTTCTGTTCCGAGAAAATGAAGTTTTTCCAAGACTGCAGAAGAACGTTTCCTTCCTCTCACTCGTGACAGCCCTATCGGTTTGTCTTCACTGTGCATCACACTACGCAGGTGTAAGTTGGGAATAACTGAAGAGTCATGTCTTGCAAGTCAAACAATCTATTTTTCCCGCAATTCATTGGTCCGTGATAGGAAGATTCGTGATGCCTAACTCATTTTATAAATCAAATTAGACACCTACTTTGACCACATGACACGCAAATTTAATTTACGGGCAAAAACGGTCATTTTCAAGCAATAGAAAGGGCCGGTATTTAGCAAATAACTTTGAGCCATAGTATTTAATCTCTCAGGGTTTCGTGCAAAAGCTCGTGATTGATTCAGCGTAGAGCTAGCTGACTCAAGCTATTCCTAATGTATTTTGACGACTCTAGATGGAAACTTAAAAAAACAAAGTTTATGATGAGTATAGCTTTTGGGTAATGCAACTCCAAGGACCAACATTGAGATAGAGCAGTTTTAGAAGCCCATATTTTCATGTCCGTCGAAGAAAATACAAAACAGTGCTCCGTTCTTCGAGTCTTCGTGTGATCGACCGGATCTGTGTGTGGTTTTTCTCTTTTGATGAAGAACAATGTTTGCTTTATGTAGATAATGTCAAAAATAGTCGACTGGGACCTCGATGTAACGGTATTTCATCATTCACAGTAGGACGAGAGGGCGTTTTTTGATAACTTTTTTGATTTTCCATTTCCGACAGATTTATATTAAGCGAGAAAAAGCGCATTCCGTGGAACACGATCCATACTGTTTTAGGAACACCATTGTTCTGTTTTGGGGAAAATCTAAATATTTAAGTAGTTCTCTATTTTTTGGATTGCTAGTTTTATTAAGTACGGCTGGAAAACCAGCTCGGGTCGGGGTCGGAAACTCACAATCATATACGTTTAAGTGCGTGCTGTCTACTATCAGATAACGAAATTATAAAATTTTTAGAACTTTGTGTTTAGTCATCATAGAGCCCTCGAATTCCAATCAAAAATCCTTGGAAAACCTCAGGTTTTTGAGCTTTCTCCAAAAGCAAAAACTGTTTTTAAATAGCTGGAAGTGAACTCTGTCGAGTGTGCTTGTTTAAACGATTGAACGATAACAGCGAATATTTTTAATTGCAATATTTTCGAAAGCCCTCTGCTCAAAAGCCCAGTGTTCCAGACGTTCATTATGAAAGTAAAAACCAAAGAAGATTGCTATCGCCACTGGAATCAGCATGTCTGAAAACTTTCAGGCTCTGAGATTCAGCCTGAAATCTTCATTTCAGTAGATTGTATCCCAGTTTTTCTTGTATTGGAAAGACGCTCATTGAAGCAGCTACTCTTGCGCAGATAAATTATGTGCACAAATACATTGTTTCTGAAAATACGCACTCGATAGTATATATGTCTGTCAAAAAAGGAGAATAAAAAATATTGTCGAAATGGTTTGAAATGGGACGGAATGGCCCATTCCAGCCCATTCCGCTTTTCCCCCTTGGTTCTACACTATCAAAACGGGTTATAACTGAAACATTCGAGGAAAATTCTCTTTTTTTTCTTTTTGGTTGACTAAGATTTTTTTATAATTAACTGATTCTAGTGATGGATGTTGTCTAGCTAATGCTTTTTATGTTCGACGTTCAATTGTTATTGGTTCTTGCAACATTAAAGTTGCATTTTAAAATAAAATAAACGTGAGCGTCTTCAGTTTTGTTTATCATCCGCTATTATAATCTGATTGAGAAATACTGTTTATAGGTCAGGACAATTTTTGAAGTTCTTCCCCAGGTCAACTATCTTGCAAAAATCGCGACGTGACTCGCGATAAAAAGTCACTTAAATAGCAGTCTAGTTGTCATGATGGTTTGCCATGAGACTGGATAGATCTCAAAATATACGTAAGATAGATTGATATCGTATTGCTCGTCTATGGGTTTTACCGTAAGGAAACGTTTGCTGTATGTGCTGAAACATCACGCTTGTACTTACAGAGGATGTGTGTTCGAGAAATACTAACGCTATGAACAGTTCGTTGTTAGAGCCGAGAACTAATCTAGCATCCTGTGAATGAGGTGCTCTGGAACTATGCATTTATTTTGAGATCTTTTAACACGGTCCACATGTTAATTGAACCTAGATGGGCGAATCTGTCAGATCTTGTGCATTTTCTGACAAAGATAACCCCGTCTTTTACTTTCAAAACTGTTAGAAGAAAAACGGCTCAACTTTATAACAAATGTAGTAAAAACGAAAGGGATTATTTTTTTCTGCTTCCACACACTGAAATTGCTGTGTACTTACCCCAAAAAGGAGAAAAGGAAAGAAAGAGATTGCACAATGTCAATCGTAGACATGTATTAATACATCTGCTGAGTGTATTGTGCTGTATAAGTTGGCTTTAGTCTGTCGGTTTCATCGTTCTGTAAATCAATGGTTAGATTATTTTCCTTACACGAAAAACCTGTGGGTTCAATTCCCACCAAAACACACGCCGACGACGCTACCCAGCTTGACCTTTTTTATTATTTAAAATCAACATCCACCAAGACAAAAGAGTTTTAAATGTGTCTGCGCTATGTGTCATGGGAATCGACGATCGCTGACCAAGATTTGTAGGATCAACGAAGTTTTTACATGATAAACTACTGTCAGCCGTAAACAAGTGCCCTATAGAACGGTTCAAGGAATACCTCAAAAAACATTTGATATCATTATAAGCGAATGATGGTGAAGCTCGAAGAGTTTCAGCTTATACCCACGAAACTTTCAAGTTCGATATCTCAGCTGCCATTCGTCCGGTAGCCCGGAAACTTTCAGTGTAGGCTCATTCATTTTTTTTAATTAATCGTACAAGAAGTTGCACTTGACTCATATGCGATTTTCACTTATTCTCATATCATTTGTGTCAATTCGACGTGCATTCTACATTTCAAAATCGTCTAAAAGATTAACAGTACCTGATTTTACTGACAAACGACCACTGTCATTTATTATTGTTGTTCTAGCATTCGTACTATGAGTCATCTAAGTAAGACATGCTCTATTAAAAAGTATGACAACTAACATCTGATACACCAGACGTTTTAGGCGTTGTTGCTCATAGCTTATACATTTGAGCTTTTAAATCTAACTCTATTTTGTTCCAAACCATTTAATCATGATGTATCGAACTATTGGTTTTTGTATACTGTTCAACACTTACCTTCGAATGCTAATATTAACTACTATCCATTTCAAAATACAAGGCAATCCATAGTTTTTTGAATAACTCAAGAATGGAATAAGCTAGAGAGCTACAGTTGTCAGATTATGAAAGAAGACATCCAGAGGCATAACTCTATGCTACAATGAATCTTATTCAAGAGGTGTACCACGGTGTACCTATCAAATCAAAATGTCCGAACCTGTCAGTCCAAAAAACTATATAGCGGAATATTTCTCCAAATACATGTGAGCATAGAGTAGATGTCGCTCTACAACCCGGCGCAAGCTCCACATTTTATCTATCATGCATCGGATATCACTTGAAATCTAAAACCCGCTCAGTTTCCTAAGTTAGGATGATATGGTATCCGGGAACGACGCAGAATATCTATTGCCTTGTCTCCATAATACATAGTACTATCATTATTACCCATTTTAGCGTAAACCAATCCGATATTGCTATACGTTGGGGCGAACGCCTAGTCAGGAGAAGAAAGCTTCTCTTGCATTGCCAAAGACTTCCTGTGAAAACTCTATGCTATAGCAAGCTGACCTTTTTTATTAAATGTTATTCCAATGTTATTGTAAAGAGTGGCAATAGTATCACGGTTTGGAGTGTTGCAATCTAATATACTCTTAAGTGCTTGTTTGTAACTATGAAGAGAGCCGCTGAGAATTCTCCGCTCATATCATAAACTAGCCCAATATTCATTAATGTCTTCGACAGCTGTCGTTGATCAGATGGTAATGTCTTTCGTAACATCTGCAAACAGATTTTATAATTTCCCAATGATTAGCCGAATTTTCCTTGTTTTTCATAGACATCAGCTATTGATACATCTGCTACTACGATGTTTGGATGGTTTTCGGGAAAAAACGACGGGACTATTTCTAATGTATCACTTGAAAAAATTTGAAACAAAAAGACGCGTTGAAATGCGTTTTGTTTTAATCGAAGATGTTTTCGCTCGACTTTTTGCGTGTTTTTATAACGCGTTCAGACAGTTTTTTTTCTAATGAAAACGCTAAAAGCAGTTTTAAAAACGCGCCACTTTGAATTATAGTTCAAAGTGGAATTTGACTTTGGCCTAAGCCAATATTACATTGGACTGAATTTGACTTTGGGTGGTATATACTTATCCATAGATATGCATAGAAACGTTAGACTTTTCTGTAGCTCTAATGAATATGATTACGTATAATTCTTACTTTGATAATCTGCTACTTTAGAGATGCTGAGTACAACAATGATATACATCATCAACTAATTTTTCTAAAATGGAGAAGACTACTCATGGATATGGAGGAGAAAAAGTTGTGTGGGAAAAGCTGTTTAAACACAGATTTATGTCATTATCGATGAAAATAGTTAATAAAGCAGTAGCCACTGAACATTTGAAAAGACACACAGAACAGTAATGATGTATGTTTTCGAGAGGTCTATGATCAGTGGTCGACAAAACTATAGTAAAAGAACAAAATATTTTCAACATTCATGTTGAATATTTCGTGCTGTATGTTTAAAGTCTGTAGGAGGAAGTACAGCTTGATCTGATAGTTTTGTTCAACGAATGTCAATAATAACTTCTATAGTTTTATTACAATTAACAGCACGGACACGTATTTTTTCTACAAATATTCGAATTCATCGAAACAGCAGTTCCGAAATGATCATGATTATGAGTGATTAGAAACCAACATTGATTTCCATGACTTTGATTTAAAATACGAGGGCTGAGACCAAATTAGTTAAAAACATATTTAAAACAATTGAAAAAGTTTTGTTTTTCTATTAAAATTAGAACTAAGCATAAGATATGCGTTCCTTTATTGAAACAATTTCAAACCGATTTCAAATCATTGTTTTCGTTTATAATACACCATAATTGAATCGATTCTAATATTTAGATCAACTTATGTATTTTATTACAGTAAAAATTTCTTAATTTTCTTACGTACAAATAAAAATATTTTAGATTTTCAATATAAAATCGATAAAAGGATATCCAGGTATTTGCAAAGTTGTCGAACTTTTTATTTAAAAGTAAAATACAATTATTCATATTGTTATTGCTTTCATACGACTTTGATTGTGCAAGAATTGTTTTTTTTATGCTTTCTTGGACACTACATCAAAATAAAAGGTATTTCACTATGATTATTAATATTCACTTTTATTCCCTAGACTGTAAAGGAAAGGATATTATCTAGTTAAAATGCCTGTATGCATGTATGTCCACAGCCCATTTAGTAGCGACACACAAATCAGTGGCTTACAGATCCACACACAAATTAGTAGATTGATTGGATGAAAATGATACGGAATAGGTATTTGACTATGTGGAATCCGAAAATGAGTATGCGCGAATCGATTCGGTTGGCTGAAAACTTTATTTCAACTTGATTGGATGAAAATGATATACTAAAGTCGTTTGAATGCCGAGTGAAGGGCGGCCTGAGCTATTCGTTCTTATTTTAGAAAAGCCATTGATTGTTATGATCTACTATTATCAATTGACCATGTTTCACTCGATATGCCCTTAGCTCTAAAGGAAAGGGTATTATCGAACTAAAATGCCTATATGTATTTATCTATGTATGTCCGGCAGTGGGGGTGGATGAGTGTGAGGGATTCTTTTCCAGTCAAAGGATAAGTGAATCAGAATGATGAACGCTACTTGTTATCGAAAGTAAGGTTTATTATAAAGGAGCCATAGTCACATCCTGGTGAGAGAGCTCTGTATTGGCCGTCAAATGGCTTGAAAGCCGGCCATATAGAAGATAGTAAATAATTAATATTTTCAATAGTCATCTGTTCAAGAAATAACTCGAACAAATAATTCCGATACAGGCGAAAAACGGTTAAAATCAGTACAAAATTTTGATAATGAGAGACATTCACATGATGCCTGTGCTTGTTTTGATGTTAATATATATTTAATATGATTCTTATTCACTTCATAATCAGTCGTGTTTGATTTATTATAAAATATTTCTAAGCATTGTTTATTATAACTATGTCCTACTTACTGTAAACAATAACCACTACCAGAAACATTAGTGATGAATCATTACACGCTTTGAAATCCTTGAGGAATAATAATAATATTGTTATTTGTCGAGCTGAGAAAGATAATGCTATTGTTGTGCTTGATAAAATGATTATGTAAATAAAATGAAAAAAATTTTAACACTAAAGCAGTTTCGGTCAACAACAAAATCCTTATTAAAGCAAAAACAGGAGAAATTAAATAAGTATCTACGCTTACTATATAACGAAAAAGTTATTGAACAACAATTATTTTATCAAATGCGGTCTACGAGCTCTTTATTACGTACGATGTCTGGGCAACCTAAGGCGCATAGAATAGGGTATCCACTTAGATCTATTATATCGCCTGTAGGCTCATACAATTATGAGCTCTCCAAAGATCTAGGCAACATTTTATCAGAGAATCGTTGGTCTAAACCGTTTTCGTTTGTTGAAGACTCGTTTCAATTTGGCAAAAAAATAGCAAATTTTCAATGCAATAAAAATCATGCAACTTGTAGTTTTGATGTAGATTCTTTATACATCAACGTGCCAGTAAAAGAATCTGTTGAAATCGCATTAGATATGCTATATAAACCAAATAAAGTTACTGTGTACCTTTTAGTAGACAACTATTGAAACGATTACTAGAATCAGCCGTACGTGATGAGCTATTTAGATTCATGAATAATAATTATGCGCAATCTGATGGAGTAGCAATGGGTTCACCACTTGCACTCATACTTGTAGATCTATTTATGGCAAAATTAGAATCTAAATTAAACAGATTTTCTACCAATAAACCATTACTATGGTTGTGTTATGTGGACGACGTATTCTACATGATATTAATGATATTTTACAAAGAATTAATAAGTGGCACAGTGACATTACATTAATGCTTGAAATGGAAACTAATAATAGAATCTCAGTCTCGGACGTTCTTGTAATAATAAGGAATAATGATAGCAATAAATATGAGACAACAATATACCGTAAATCAATGAATACAAATTTATATTTACTATATGAAAGTAATTTTCTACCCGGTTTTCCCCGTCAGTTTGTAGAACACAGTCTGAAATATATATTTAGCAATTTTTTCGGTTACCGAAGTTATAGTTTTTGAGAGAAATATTTTTGAGGGTTTTTACCCAAATTTTGAAATTTAAATAAAATCTTTAAATTTCAACATGAAGACTTATTTGTTACATTAGCAGATAGAGGACATCAAGTTGTATACAGAAAATCGTTCTGGGATGAAGCTTGCCGAAGAAATTCAACTTTTACCTTCCCGGTGGAATTTTAGGGCTAAAGGTATTTTGAAAAAGACCTTCGCGGTTGTTTTTCGAAAAGGAAGCATTTTAGAGCAAAAGTGTGGCTCCAAAAGCTGTTCAGAATGTCATTTTCTATGGGATAAAACTTTGACTGGAAATTCCTTAAACTCGACTTTTTAATTAAAAGATACGGTTTTAAAATTTTAAAATTTCGTATTTTACAGTTTTAAAACCGAAAGGCAAAATTTTTGGAAAAAGCTCTCGTGTTGGGTTCCCAGATCCGATTTTTCGGTTGAACTTTTCATAACTCGGCTACAGAAGGTCTACAAGATGTAAAAGCTTGAGGATATATACTAGAAGGTGTTCGCGACAAACTAAGCAAATTTGAGGAAAATTTAAATGAGAAACCCTCACTCCCCTCTTAAGTAGAAAATGGCTAACTACTCGCAGAAAATGTAACTGAAAACAAGAAGTAGATTCATGAACAACAACAACGTAAATATGGAGAGAATGTATGTGAGAGTACTCTACTCGTGTATCGTGATTCATGTAAATAGATTGCCCTTACAATTTCTTCGTTTTTCTCCAAACACTAGGTTGACACAAAAAAAATACATAGAAAAAGAGAAAAAACAGTAGGACATTTATAGTTTTGATCCCGGAAAAACTTCACAACTGATCCCGTATACAAAAACTTGTATAGAAAACGCAAATAAGATCCACGTTTTCTTTGTCGACCTCACTCACTTTTATCTCGCCGACTTTGGTCTTACACAAAGTTTTGTAAACGGGATCAATTATGCATTTGTTCTGGGATCAAAAATGTACTTATCCAAAAAAATACAGTCATCAAACAAAATAAGGTCATTTTAAAGAGATTCCAAAAACGAAAGGAGTGCGAATAGGACTGCTTTCATCCATATAATCAGAAGAAAAAAGACAGACATTTCACTACTTTTTCATTGAAAAAGTCTTTTTAGATAAAAAAATGGCCGAAAATCAAGACAGTTTCAACAATTGTTACATCGGTTAAGTAATGAAGATCAACAATGTACTGCATCAGTCATACAATCAACAATGATGGATGCATCCGCTATTGTTTCAGCAAAAAGCAAGGGAATTTAAAAAGACCAAGTAGAAAAGCAATTTACAGAAAATGTTCAATGGATGTATGATGAGCCATTGAAAAAATTAAATGCAACTAAGCAACAAATATTCAAAGCAGCCATGCAACGTGCAAAAGTTAATGATACACAACAACCGTCATTAGCTGAGTCTGTCGGGATACCCTGTCTTCATAAATCCAGTTTCATAAATGTGTGGTTTATGAAACTCGGATGTTGAATTTATTAATCCAGAAGTTACACTTTTGGTCGTGCATAAACTTACATTTCTCTCACTTACACACTTTTATGTAATATAAAAAGGCGTATACTCTTGCGAAATCTTACGAAAGCTAGTGAGCATAGGTTAATTCAATATCTAAATAAGAAAGTCCGCATAATGCATCTCATGTTGCCTCTATAAGAGTCATACACTGGAGCTCATAGAAGATTTCTATATTGAGCTTCTAATAAAGTTCAGGCAAGCTACGCTTGCTGTTGTGTTAGTGCTACAGGTACTTCCATACAGGTCCGCCCACTTTATACACGACTTAAAGCCGGGAAGGTTTGACTATATGCAATCGGTAGTCCTACTAAAGGTATGTAAAGACTCTTGTCGCCCCATGGAAAACTTATTCCGAACACGGTTTTTTCTCGACCATAAGTTCTTAATTCAAGCGTTTTTAGGAGTGCCAGAACAGCGAAATCTGACCGTACCTAATACTAACAAGCGTACTCATACTGCTAGCTGGAAAGAGCATACAAAGTTGTATATTTCGATCCCCAAATGAGATTTTCTCCTCTGACATTCGGAAAGAATTTCTGACTGGAGGATCTTATCTGCATTAACAGATGGTAGACTTTGGCCAGGTAGTTTTTCTTGTGACGGTTTTCTAAAATTCCCCGTGAAACTCCTCAGTTGCTCATAAATATTAAATCTAAACTAACCTGAAATTCGGATTCAGCATGTCATTTTATGGTTAATTTAGTATTTTTTCCTGATCCTGACGTTAAGCAGATGATAGGATTTTGATGGGATTTCTAGAAAACCGCCACAAGAAAAACTACCTGGCCAAAGTCAATATGGTAGCACGTATTTTGTAGCACTAGTCGAGTAGTGTGTGGGCTAACAAGATCTCGAAAAATTGATGTGTAGTTTTCGAGGGAGGAGGCCAGGACGGGTCAAAGTAGGTCTCGAGGCTACGTTTACCATGAAGAAGTAAAAAGTGCTAAAAAGACTTCATTATTGCGTCATACGAACAAAATTGGAAGCCGCTTTCATTTGAATATAAATAAAATTAAGTTTTGTTAGATTTTGAACTCGTCAACACTCTATAAAACGAGTGATATCTGCTAAGGCAGATAAGAACCTCCAGTCAGAAATTCTTTCCGAATGTCAGAGGAGAAAATCTCATTTGGGGATCGAAATATACAACTTTGTATGCTCTTTCCAGCTAGCAGTATGAGTACGCTTGTTAGTATTAGGTACGGTCAGATTTCGCTGTTCTGGCACTCCTAAAAACGCTTGAATTAAGAACTTATGGTCGAGCAAAAACCGTGTTCGAAATAATTTTTCCATGGGGCGATAAGAGTCTTTACATACCTTTAGTAGGACTACCGATTGCATATAGTCAAACCTTCCCGGCTTTAAGTCGTGTATAAAGTGGGCGGACCTTTTGCGAAGTAACCCTACTCAATGCTTTTGATCCTTTCGACATGCTCAAGAATTTTAAATTCAAGTTTTTGAATGATAATCAGCCACATCAATATGCTAAACATATTGAGATTGAAAAACGCACATATTTTAAGGAAGAATACGAAAAAATTATTTGACTGTTTGTAAACGTTTGTTTCGATATGCATGCCACTTGATAATTATTTACATATAACAGAGCAAGAACACTACAAAAAAATGTTTTGATGTATTGACTCACTAAGTAAAGCAAATAAACAGCAGTGTCTTATTTCCTTCCTCTCCGTACCTGAATGACTGCACACATCACAGCTCTTGCATAATAAGCAAAGAAAATAACGTCATTCGATGTGGATTTTCATGCCATAGGATTGCGTACTTTTCGTTTTTTCTAAACAGTTATTGATGTTAGTTGGCATGGTATATAAAATCTGCTTTCATATTGCAAACTGTTCTAGATAATGAGCGCGAGATATGGTAAGCAATGAGAGAAAATTATTAATACTTGATATTGATGGTACATTAGTTTTTGCCGAAGAAACTGCGAAACTAGTCAATAAGCATATAAAGCAGCTCCATCATTTTGAACTTGATGGAGGATCGATTTTAGCGTGGAAACGCCCGGATATCGACGAATTTCTCGAATGGTGTTTTGAACATTATGATATTGGCATATGGTCGGCGTCTGGTTCACAATACGTCTATTCCGTACTAAATAATGTTATCTCGGATCACTTGAGAGCGAAGCTGAAATTTATTTGGACATCAAAGAGATGTACATACAAATATCAATTGAGATCGCTTGACACATATTCAGTGCCAATTACGATAAAAAATTTAAGGAAACTATGGAGGAGAAAGCCAAATAGTTTGCACAATTCTAATTCAATGCCCAACTATAACAAATATAACACTTTGATACTGGATGATACACCTGCTACATATCAAAGAAATTATGGAAATGCAATTCCCATAACATCTTATAATGGAAGTTTGGTAGATTCTGAACTGAAAAGAGTTAGACGCATTCTAGAATTGTTAATTTCAGTGAACAATGTGCGAGCAATAGAGAAACGACTATCATTTGACACAAGTGAACAAGATATTAACGAAATATTGGAATAAATTGTTTCAAGTAGTTTATATCTAAGTGGTCTAAAGCTTCGAAAAACTTCGATAACATGATTTCATTTTTTATTCTTTGTCAAAACGTGCAAATGTACCGAGCTATCTTTGTATTTTATCTTACTTTTCACCAGTCTATTTATATTTTCACTACTCTTATTCAGTAAAAAAAACTATTTTCTAAATTCATTTTTTCTATAGCCAGCGTCACTACATGTCAGCAGAATCCATCTGGTTGCCATCATGTGTAAACATTATCTCTCATGTTTTACTGAAAATGATGAGTTTTGTTATCGAAAGAAATATCAATTCGCACACTGTACTAAAGTTATATACATCAAACCATTTGCTGTGTTAATTACTATCACTGTTGGAGTTCGTTCAAAACGAGTTATCCAGAGAATGAAGCATATTTTCTACGGTAATAATGAGTATCAATGCTTAAATATCGTATAGCCGATGCAAACACAGAAACAGTTTTTGGACTAGAATTAAAGGGAAAATGGTGATCTTTGAAAATCATACCGTTTGGTATTATCGCCGGTTCTCACTGGTATTTTGTCCATGTGAGCGAACAGAACAGGAGTTCAAACCTACCCATGTCGAAATTTCGAGAGATTTTTCGTAAAAAATTGCAAAAATTGGGGCCAGTTGTTTTGCAAAAACCCGTAGTAAAATTTCCGTGTCTCACGTAACATCAGACGCATGACTTTCCTTCTGCGTTTTTTTGCAGAAAGAAAAAGTTTTGCGATGAAACGCAAGAAAAGATCATCGTTTATCATGCATGAAATATTACTCGTATAGTTACCTTAAAGCCTAAAGCGATGTTCTGCAAACAGCATCACGAGCAGGTCCACCAAACCCGTCCATAGGCAACCCGCGTGATTAGACCCGCTGACCACCCCTACCCTCACCCTTACCGCTCTCTTTGAAGCTAAGAGGAGTCACTTAGAAAAAATTTTCTAATGAGACTCCCATCATAGTGGAAAACCGATCGTTGATAGAGATATAAGGCTGCACAAATTCCACTTTTTCGAATTATACACTAAATGTGATGACTCACCGTTTTTGTTGCGATGTTAAATCAAACAATATTTTTGCAAAAATTGTATGGATAAAACACACGCAGCATTACGCCAATAAAAGGATTCTGCGATAGAAGAAAAAAAGCTACCATTTTCTTGTTTATTTTTGCAGGGTAAAACTACAGCGCAAGAAAATCCATATAAGAACCGTGCGTTTTCTGGTGTTGCGCTAGTGAAAATATCTGAAAAAGAAAGTTATTCTGAAAGACTAAATCAAGTTTTCTGAATTTTTGATCAAACAGTCTCTGTGTCCTGAGGTGGTCATATTTAAGCTCACTGAAAGAGAGATGATCAAACTGACTTGCACCTAGCTTGTCGTATACGTGATACCTAGTTAATAACCTGTGAACACAGAGCATTTTCCATTCACTACAGCAAAAGCAGTGTGTATAAGTACAGTAGATGGATAGTAGATGTACTATAAATATCAAGTACATGGACAAACATTTGAAGGAAATACGCACTTCGTGTACATAAATTACACTCAAAGTAAATACGGATTCATTGAGAGGGAATAAACTGTGAATGGTAAAACTTTGTTTTTTACAGTCGAGAAAGCTAGAATCGTCGTGAGCGCACAGCATGCGATCAAACTGGATATTACTGTCTTGAATTTTAACATTGCTAAAAAAGGTTATTTCCGACAATCCTTTAGTTGAATTTCCACAGGTTATACAAATTGCAAACTGTTATTCTTTTTCGAAACACATATTGTCTCCTTATGAAGAAATTACTTGTAATTACAATACAAAAAGTACTTTACGGATACGTGTAAGACAAAATAAAGGAATAATATGATGGAGAGCATGTGTTCGTGTTTGAATCAGTCGAATTAAATATTTTTGTGACTGTCTGAGTTGCTGCTGTGGGACGTCGAATGTCAATGTATGCCACAACTGGATCACTCGGACTTATAATTGGACTGTTTGAGCTGTACTGTTGAAGGCAAATGTAGTAAGTACCATTTGGAGGTGTATATTTTATAT
This sequence comes from Didymodactylos carnosus, assembly GCA_905250885.1. Classification (NCBI taxonomy): domain Eukaryota; kingdom Metazoa; phylum Rotifera; class Eurotatoria; order Philodinida; family Philodinidae; genus Didymodactylos; species Didymodactylos carnosus. The sequence goes on from CAJNOQ010005901.1 coordinate 13,875, forward strand.
CCCAGAAGACATTCTCCGGGCCCATTGTCTTACTGTCCACATCGAGTTCTCCGTAGTCTGTACTAGCACTTGGAAAATTTTTTCCATTATTATAGTATATAGAATGACCGCCTGGCGTTGTTACAACAATATCCATATCTCCTGTGCTGTTCCATGTTGCACTAAATGCGAGGTTGCCATTTCCTACGCAGATATTTGCAATACAGACTTGATGCAATGCACATGCTGGTGAACATACTGGTACTATAAAATAAGATGGATGCCTGTTCTATCTTACAAATGCGAAATCTAGAATATCACATATTTTTACAAAGGCCTTAACAACACGAAAAAATCTGATCTATACGCATTGTATACTCCATTTTAACGTCGGGAATAGGCACGCACCAGTTTTTAACTGGTGTTGCGGCATCCGGGAGAATTACTATACATCAGTTATCACGATTCTCTCAGAGCTGTAAAACATCTAATTTTGTAGAAAAATGTTTGCTCTACAAAATGCATTTGTTAAAAGAATTCCAGAATCATTTCTAAGAAAACTTAGAGCATTCTAAAATGTACTAAATTACGAAAAAAACCTGTTCGAACAGTTTTCACCCGTGATTTAATGTAT
>CAJNOQ010005902.1:0-14487 GCA_905250885.1 Didymodactylos carnosus
GTTTCTTTTTAACACATATTGTAGAGCTTTTCATGGTGCATTGAATGATGTATTGCGATAGACTCAATATGGTATGGTTACTGAGAAATGTTGATTTGACAGTCATACTGTTGATGCTAAACTGTTGCTTGGTTTCAAGTAGATTCTGTCGGGTATATTGGACTGAAAGCGCTCGGAAGGGCCGGAATCATCGAATATGATAATCGGATGTGATTCTGATGAGGTTTAGACTGATTGAAGGGGTTATTGTTAGTGGGCCGATTTCCGTTCTTATGCGGACTTCGCCTATAAAAAAAAATGTTTTTATGCAAACCTCCGCTAGGTTGTCCAAAAGGTCTTTGGTCTAATGGATTTTCAGCAGAAGGCTCTTGACCTTCCTTGTCCCCCTTGATCATTAGGCAATGGTACAGTTAGAGTTGTAGATGCTTTAGTCTTTCTTCTTCTCGTAACTTTTGACGTTAATGTTTCATCAGCATAGATGTTAGGTTGATTTGTGGGTCGTGGTTGTAGATCCGCTCAAAAAAGTAAATATTATACAAATTCTTATGAATAGCGATTAAAAAAAATTTACACTTTGATATCGAAGAAGAAAGCAATTGTGAAGTAAAAAAATAATCTCTAATAAAACTTTCATAACGTCTTCCTGTTGCACAAACTTTATTGCTTCACATAATGCAATGAATTTTATTAATCATTTTTAAAAGATTTTACTACTGTTGGACATATAGATATTAGTCATGTGATCGGTTTTAAAATTGATACTCCCAGTTTAGCTGGCCTCTACCATCAAGCATATTCAGTTGGCTAACATCTAACTCTGATCGAACAATAGTGTGACTAGAGCCAAACGTTCATACGATAAAACATCAGGAAATTACCGTATAAAAAAACTATTAATCCGACCGATGTCTACAGTTTATCACATCGAAAAAAATTAGACAAAATTATGTTTTCTGTTCATGACCAACAGCATTTCATTTTTTTTCTATTGTACAATTCAATTTAAATTTTCTTCTGTTTGTTTAATAATTCTTTATCCTAACAATGTTGAAGTTGGTGATCATCTTCTCAAACAGACTAATTATTGCCGGTCATTTGAATTAAAAAGATGCTTAATAAATGATAACTACTGTTGTTGTTTGGCTTTCCGTCCTGATAAAATACTCCATTTGTTTAGTCACAAATTTGTAGTTTGTGTGATTCTTTCTTAACTTTTAATGTACTTTCGCATCAGAAAATTAATTGCATGGATGAGAAGATTCAATAGTTGATCAATAGAAAGGAAGTCTATTGATACACCACTTTCTGGCTAAACCGTTGGGAAATTAGGTTTCTTTGAGTAGTATTTGTTGTTAGTCGTGCCTCGGATACTCGATACTTAGAAAAGAGTTCTTTTCCTTTTACTATGTTCAATTGAAATTATTGTCCTATTTCAATAGTTATATACTTTTTGAAAGATCTCGGGAATACAATTGGGCTATAGGTACAATACAATCAAGGATCTGGGCGTAAATTGAATATGAACGATACTTGTTCTATTTATGTCAAACCAACATAATTTAAGAAAAAACAACGCATGTACAGGTTTCCGTCAACAGTCGAATGAAATTAATATAAAATCCTCATCATTTCTAAAGTATATATTATCATTAGTGTGCGCTCTTTAATGAAGCCTTCTATCGGAGCTGCTGACTTTTCATATTTTAGATATCAAAAACGCAATCATAAAACTGCACAAATTTTATTCATGTATCACACAACATTTCGGCTGATGATGACAGATCTTGCAGCTTACATAATGTTTTTTACTTATTGTTATTGCGTAAGTGGCTGAAGTATATCAGAATTCGATGATTTGTTTTTCTAAACGAGTGTCTTGAATCAATACAATCGATTATGTTGTACATCATTGAATGAAAACTGGTTGTATTAAAATTGTTATATAAAATCGTTTTTTTTGTTAGCTGAAGCTTGTCATCGTGGTGTTTATATAGCATGAATCTCATAAATCTCAAGTGTCTGTACAGGTATCTGACAATTACACTATTCAACTATAAAGAGAATCAACCATTTGGAATGAAATATACGTTTATCAACAAAATTCATATAGTGTAAATAATTTAGCAATTATATATAATTGTCATTTGTTCTCAGTATAAACACCTACGCAAGAGAAAAGGAAAATTGATGAAAACACTTTCTCTTTTCTATACTAGAGTAAAGATGATAAAGTAGATAGATGTAAGAATCAGTCATTATGAGAAACGAATGAGTTGTCTTTGACAAATTACCTCTTCAATAACTGGTTAACAATTTGAATCGATTGAGTTATCGGTGGTACTATTTCACAAGCCTCCGTATACACATCTATCACTGCCTCCGGCTGTGTCTTGATTTGCAGATTGAGTAAATGCCATCCTTGGGCAATTCGTTTCATTTGATTGTCACAACTCTCTTTAATTTTTAGCAATTTTATTTCATGTTCACTTTTGATTTTATCAAATTCATCCTGTAATTTTTAAGTTCGAATTGTTAACCAAGTACTTGAAAAAGTTAATTGCAACGTAACCGATGTAAATGAAAGACAACGGAATGATCAAATGCTAATTACTACAAATCTTACCATTAACGCACTAAATGATCGCCTTCAACTGTTAAACGACCATCATCAAAAGCTACAAGCATTAATGATGAAACAAAATGATTTACTGTTGCAGGGTATGAACTCTATAGGTCAGTCTTTAAATGAGTAATAATACTTTTTATTTTTCTTCGCCGATAGTAGATAAAACTGTGGGCTTAGAGTTTTCTGAAGGTACAGGTGGAGAGAAGAAAGTACTGTCAGATATGTGCGATGAATGAAATAGTAAAATCTCTCTTTCTCATATTTCTAAGAAGTGGCATAAGGAGAGACTTGTTTGTGATAGTGATAATCTCTTTCTTATTCTTTATAATTGTCAATGTTTGAGTACTCATATTGTGGACCTTGATATCCTAATGTCTACTTTTACGCCTCATATATGCATTCTGACAGGTGTGGGTGCTAAGATTAAGAATTTACCCAAGCTAGAAGGGTACTATTGGAACAGCCAGTCAGGAACCAACTCTTTGGGGGTGTGGCTATGCTAATTCACAACACACTACAAACAAATAATTCGCCAAGATTTAAATTTTATCTTTGTTGAAATTGATCTAATACCAGAACCCATCCAATGTATGTACCACCAGGCACAAATTTTCCGACAGACTTATTCAATAAATTTGCAAATAAATCATTTTACATTTTCGGAGACTACAATGCAAAGCACACTCAGTGGCTCTGCAAGGAAAATAACGCGAGTAGTGTCCAATTGAGAGATTGGTTAGAGAATACAGGATGCGAACTGATTGCGCCGGAAAAGCCAACTTCTAGACGATCCTAATACCTTGCGACCTAATACCTTAGACCTTGCGATTGTAATATCAGGAGCATTAGAAAAAAGATTTTCACAAAATGTTATAGAGATCGGAAAAAGAGCGGAAATTGCGATGGAAATTCTAGCGAAATATTCTGAGGAACATATTTTACCAGTAAATGTTCAAAAAACAAAAGGTATGCTGGTTCACAGTGTTGTTTCACCATGCTATCCGATTATTAAGTACCGTGGTATACAGATTGAATATGTCAAATTTTTTAAATATCTCGCAGTATATATAACAACTAAACTCGAATGGGGGATTTTTATTGCTATGTATATACGTTTAATAAAAAATATATATAATGCGTTAAGAATAATTTTCCGGAATATTCCAGTAATTTTTATAAATATTCGACGTATATTATTCTATAAGCTAATGGCTTATGCGCTACCACACTTGATCTTTTTATTTTCAACTTGATTTTTTTTACCGATATTCAGCAAAAATACATCGAGCACGTGTTCCACTCAGGTCTAAGAGTTGTTTATAACCTATATAGCTGGGATGATATGACTACTATAATTTTATCCCAGGAGTTCACTATACGAGATTATTTGTATCGTTATTGGATTAAGTACAGTAAATACTTAGAGACAGCACATGAAGCGACGCAGTATCAGTTGACGTGGGCAGCATTTCTGGCGGCGAAAAACCCCCAAAGGAGTTGGTGGCGTTCTGTACTGTTTTGCAGGAAAAATAAGTTTATGTGTAGACTTACAAGCCGAGCTAAACACACAAAACTGGATATCATTGAATTTCTTTCTAATCATATTCCACAATATGGATGCTACAAATATTCCCCTTATATTCACATGTTTATATATAAATTTTTTCTACAACCCCCATAAACAAACATATAATTCTATAGGTCTAGGATTTAGTTTCTGAGGTGTCTAATACGAATTTTACTACGCTTTTATGTTATTAGATTATATGTCTAACAGTTCCTTGCTATAATCAAAATATTGAAATTTACCTATGTGCTTAATGTTTTATGTATTTTTTTCTTTTTCTCATTTCTTATTTGTTGTTTCTCACTACCACTATCAGACTGATGTCAAAAATCTTCTCTTTTATTGAATATACCTTTTCTGTTTTGTATATTATCTATCTCTTTTTTCGTCTAAATTGTCAACCTTATTACACAGGGACAATAAATAAATGTTTATGTTCAAATTACCTCTTCAATAACTCATGTCAGATTGAGTCATATATTTTCTTATCAATTATATATGGATATATCGAGGTTTGTTAACATGATGAAGATGACAGAGTAATTCAGTTCAGAAAATGTGATATAATATAGGGACAAATTAATCATCGTAGACATACGAGAATCCTGTCAAAAGTTAATTTTCCAAACATATATTATGTCTGATAGGTATTTTATGAAACTTCTCATGTATTATTCTAAGGAACAGAAGAGTTGAAGTGTATCTAGAAACTGATATATTTTGGTTTAACCCTCTCTCTCTCTCACATAAATTTACGACCAGAAATACTATGATCTCTTGAAAACTGAGCCTCAATAATTTTTTACCATTAATCGTTGTATGTCATACATGTTTCTTGGATTACGATAATGAGCTGAAGAATTTAGCAAAGTGCATCTGTCAGTCCTCCATGTAAGGTAAGGTCAGATTTCTCCCTACTTTTGTCTGAATTCCTCTCGTTTATGCGTTTTTTACCGTGGATATTTAGCTGGAATACACAATTCATTTGATCTTCAGTTAAAAGTTGGCATAGTCGAAAAAAAACAAAATTTCTCGGTTTATCTGCAAAAAATTTGAAGAAAACAATGGTTTCAAGATGAAGTTGAATTGCCTTAATAGAACATTTGAACTTGAGTAGCTTTGTGTATCTTTGCAGAGCATGATAAAGTGGAATACACAATGCCTAAAGTACGTTCAAGAGAAAAGGAAAGCAAAATAGGTTTTGATGGATGACAAATAGTGAGAAGAAGCTGTCTGTCATTTCCGTATTTTTTTATACTGAGCTTAAAATTTTAACTGCTAGCTATGCTCTGCTTAGTAGACTACAGATAGATGAAGCCGTGCAGGTCTTTTGAATAAGACCAAGATCGCTTCAATCGGACCAAAATAAAGGAAAAGAAATGTAAAGATGGAAAATGGATTCATTTTTGGTTCTATAAAATAAAGCGCGTCTCCATTTCGAACAAGTTTAAACGTGTTAGTTTAGTAGGGTAAAAAGAGAATGAGTTAAACAAATTTTTATTTTTACCCGTTACATGTTACACCCTCACCAAATAATGAGAAATAACGTGTTAAGTTTTGGTTTAAATGAAACCACGTTTGTAAGCAGTGTCGTGGCGAGAGAGAAGAAATAGAAGGAGTGTAGATTTTTTGGAAGAAAACCATAGAAGTAGGAGAACACAACACCATCTAACATCATTCTTTCAACACTAAATACTAAATGGTAATGATAATGTTGACATCAATTTGAGCTTTTTTCCTCATTGAAGAAAAGTGGATGAAAGATTTTACTCTCAAGTATTTTGGGAGACAAAGTGGGAGAATGTTTTCGTTAAATATTCATTAGATTAGTTACCAAATCTGGACAAGACCTCAGACGAAATTCTTGGGAGAAAAGAGATTGGTAAGAAGAGAATTTCCTTTCCGAAAGCAGGTGAAGTCTACACCCCCACTCCCCTTAGCCACGGCACTGTTTGTAAGAGGTTTTTTTTAACAAAACTTTTTCATTGAACAGATAACTTTACTACAAACGAAATTATGAATATCGGTACGCTTAAGATAAACTTAAAATAATTCTTTTTATGTACAAAATATCTTATACCGATATGTATGCTGTTGAGAGAGTCGATATTTTTAGTCATAAGATACTTGTCTATAATTATGAAATCTTAAACTATTCCTGCATTCTTGCAAATACTTATTTTTTTTGAAGAAGTTCTTTCAATTTTTTAAATCAAAAAATCGATTGAAAAAATCATTTTTCATCGAAATATAAAAATATTAAGTGATTCTCTAATATATATGGAAAGTGTTCCTTCAATTTTTTTTCTAATCGTTTATTAACTAACGGTTAATTTTCTTTTCTAATAGTTATTCTATCGAAGAATCGTTTTGACTTTTTAGAAAATAAAGTGCTTTTTTTTTTTTCTAAAAGAAATACAAAATTCTGTTTTTGTTTTATTTTAGACAATGTTAAAATCTAAAAAGAAACTTAAAAAATTAAACTTCAATAAAAAAAAAATCTTCTTCATTTCACAATTTATTTTTCAGTTAATTATAGTACACAAACAAAGTGAGGAAACGTTTTAACGCTACGGGGAATAGTCGTATGACGAAATGGAAGAAGAAGAAAAAAAAAGTCAAATATATTAATATTGTTGTTACTAATAGACATATACTCTTTGGTTGACTATCTTTTTTATCTTTTCCTAATAGTTACTTGTATATATTATATTCAACAGTTTGTAAACACTTAAATAAAAAACATAGAACAGATGGACAAATTCTATAAATTATAGATTTGATATTTGATATTTCTGATTTTATCAAACAGGTCGATCTTATCATTCTTAACAAAAATTGCTGCCGACTCAAATGTTTTTTTTATTATGATTATTTAGAAAATAAAGATATAGAGTATGTATAACAAGATACTTGGCATTTATGAAATGATGTTTATTCTTAGCGATTATTATATGTTGATTAGATTAATTTATTCGAATTAGAGAAAAACATAGAGATTATTATATTTCTGTCAAGAGAGAAAGAATTGGTATGCTCATCATCACATCTAATATATAGTATGAAGATAATAAATGTTCAACAAAAACGGAAACATTTAGAGAGAGAAAAACAAAAAAAAATAAAATAAAAAGACAAAATCAGATAGATATATTCTGTGTGGTAATTTAGTTCCACACTTCGAAAACATATAGAAGAGTGATTTTTTTTCTTCTTTTTTGTTTTTTTTTGTTTTCTTCTTTTTTTTTTTTCCTTGAAACTGTGAAGAGAGAAAACAAGAAGATTATACAGATGCATATGTGCGCTATTCAAATAACTGTTGTATAATGATATAATACAATCTGGCCATTTTTTTTTTCCATGAAAAGAATAATGAAACGTCAAAAACTTTTCTGTATTATCAAGTCTAAACTAAGTCAAAGTTCAATTCGTGCATGAATAAATCGAAAGTGTTTATTATAAAAAAAAAAAGAACAAAATGCATTAGCGAATAATGGGCAAATCTTAACAGTAAGTTAGATAAAAATAATAAGTTATTCAAACTATCAATTAACAACTAAAAGAAGAGTAGACATTTAGATTCATAGATAATTCATCATAAAATATCTAGATAGATATTTTCTATTTCAATATTCATTGACCTGAATAATGTCATTATATCATAATTTCAACTATAGTTCTATAAATAGAATATTTAAAATAGTATAGGAAACATTGAATATAAAAAAAATAATCAGAAAGAAGTCAATTTGACAGATACATGAATTTTTAGAAAGTAAAAGAAATGAGGGAAGTAGGTAATTATCTTTTGTCTAAATCTTTTTTATTTAACTTTTAAAAATTTTTATTGTAAAAAAACAACAAAAAAAAAAAATTTCTTTTCAAATTTCTTTACCTCGCTTATTATATTATCTAGACAAAAGACATATATTTGATGAATAAAACAAAATTAGTGTTTAATTTTCTCTTTTTATTTTTATTCTTTTATTTTACTAAATGAGAAGACGCCTTTTTTTCGCGTCACATTCACAGAGTTAACGTTTGTATTGTTGAATTTTTTTCTCTTATATTTCATTAAAGCAGGTGTGAGAGTGAGCAATTTGGGACGAACTGAGAGTAAACCAAATACCTTCTTCTCTATTTCAATGTTAGTTTCTTTTTAAACTGTATCCAAAATATGTAGAATGTTAGAAAAAGAGGAAAAAAAAAGGAATGAAAATCGTTCAATTTTTTTTTCTTTTCTAGATTATTTACAGATCTATCGAAAACATAGAAAACTGTAAATGAAAATTGGTTCAAGACTTTTCTTCTCTATTTTTTGACTGTTTTTCTTTTTACTATCATATTAGAGGACTAAAAATATTATACAATATATTAAAAAGAAATCTATTATTCATTAGATTTTTGATGGTTCTATGGTATGGATTTCTTGCTATTGAAACAACTCAAGCTAATCGTAGTGAACAACAACAGCAACAACAACAAAAACGAGAAAAATGTTCAACATACGATAATTTATCTACAATCAATGATAACAGTAAATTACAAGAAAAAATAAATTATTCTGAATTGACTTTAGCGATGCCATTATCATCATCAAAAAATTCTTGGATTTATACTGAGGATTTAAAAAAACGTTTTGAAGAACGTTGTTTAACATTAGATGATTTACGATCGACATCGAATTGTCGATATATCATTGTACCACTATATTGTGAACGACATCCACCACTAATAAAATCATCATTAAATGTTGCAGAAGAAAATTCATGGATTTATACAAAATCATTACGAGAACATCGATTAAATAAACAACAATTATTTGATAATCGTCATAGTCTATTAACTCTATTCGATTCAACAACAACAACAAAACCGAATAATAATTACTATTGTACAAATCATGCTTATACACATGATATAGACGACTGTTCGAGTAAAATAAAAGAAAAACGATCATTATTTCGAATATCGGAACCGAATCTGTATCGTGGTCGTATGACAAATAAAAAAGTTCAAAGTAAAATGTGCACTAATCTAGTCGAAGAAGAAAGTGAAGATGAAACAAATGACTTAGAAGCAATTACAGCCTCTTCACCATTAATAAAGAAGTAAGTACTTCTCTGTAACACATAAACACAATAGTTAATAATCTAAAATTTCATGTAAATATACAGAGGTCAAATACTGACCAATGGAGAAGCTCATTCGGATACATAATTCCTAAAATATCTATATATTAACATTATGTTAACATTATATTAACATTATATATATATATTAACATTATGATGTTAAAGTCATCCTTGTCAGAAACCTACTTTTGTGCCAGAACATTTAATCTTGATAAAATTTTTAGAGTATGTGTATCTTACTCTAGAAGGATGATACTAACAATTTAACCTAGAAATATTATGTTTTCTCAGAGTTATCTTTAAAAAAGGTAGGTATTCATGCAGCAAACATTTCTACGTCAATTCAAGTGATGAAGAGTCTGGAGTGGTCTCAAAATGTAGCAAAAATTTGATGCTACAACTTAATAGAGCCGGACTTTTGAAAGCTTTTTGTTTTCCCTAAAGGTTATATCCAAAAGGTTGGAGAAGATTTCGACTTACTAGTAGAAAAATTTGATTTTTCTTCAAAATTCGGTAGACAGTCAAAAAACTCTATTCTGTTAAGTTGTAATTCTAACTTCATCTGACAAATTCCCCTAGCTAACGGAGAAATCTTTGCCATAGTGTTCGCCACCGATAAATAAATCTCATTTGAGATATGATAGCGTCCGAGATATGATGTGTTTGATACAGATTTCAAGGCTCTCACTGAAACTGCCATAACTTTTGATCAAAGCATCGCTCAGAGCTGGAAAATATCTCATTTTAAACAGAAATATTTGTTCTACAAATTGCCAACATTAAAATCCTTTTCGAGTCTGGGCTAATTTATATTTCATTTGAAAGAGTAAATAAACAAATACATGAAATACTTGATGTTTCTGATTTAAGAAAGTCTTGAACAAATGCCTTTTAATTTTAACTATGCCGAACATATTTTGTAAAAACATCAAATACCTGTGCTTTTTTCATCATTTTCTTACTGTATTCAATATTTTCTACACATATATATATATATATTATGAGTTTTTAGATAATTGTTAGCACTCGTACGTGACACATAAATATCTATCGTTGATTGTATGAGGGATGAGCGTTTAAAACTTCAGTAGACAAAACAAAAAAGGCAAACGTTGCTTCAAAAAATTTGATTAAATTTTGTAGAATGCGATTAATTCTTGCAATAATATTAAGAAAAGTCAATACTTAGACTTTGGTTTCATTCATAATACATACATTCTTTTCTTCCAACACTTTTTGGTCTTTTTTCACCAATGACAGATCAAAACCAATTTTAAACGTATGTTAGATGATTTTTCATGGACCAGTTCTTTCTTCAGCTAGCACTTTATACGGTATTCTAGAGTAGTAGTATGTAAAGCCGTGGCTTCATGATTGGAATCACTTTTTTTCTATGCTTATTAATTAGACTCAAAAAGTGGTATGAGTTTGTTCTTTTTATACACTTTGTACACTGTTTATAATTTCGCATTACTACGTAATTTGGAATGATTGTCTACTGTAGGGAGAGAAATAGATGGAGATATTTCATGAAACTGTCGCATCCACTTTCGAAATGATCTGAGAGTGATATTAACTGGATCGGATAAGAAAGAGTAGCATTATCTTGAAACACAATATCTCAATCCGATTTCGTCTATGAATTCTGTCCTGTCTACAACTGTATATTTTTCTTGTATTAAAACTGAAAAGAACCAGGATGGTATATTATATAAAAGCTATCTGTGTCGTTTAAAACGTTCAAATAAAAACGAAACCCAAAATTCAATTCGTGTTCACTAACAATAAAAGATGGTGCAGTAATTGGTAGTAGTAGTATTGACAATAGTGGTATTCATTCTCCGATGCATGATTCGAAACTATAAGTTGTATCAGTTCAATTAAAAAACGTGTTGTAGAATGAGTCAAAACAAGAACGTATTATGCATCCACGAAAGAGAAGAACTCTTAACAATGATCTCCGGTTAACTGAAACAAAGAAAAATTATTTGAATGGAAGTTTGGATTTAGAAGCTTTTCAAGCAATATTACGATCATTAAGTTATCGCTATATAGTGTTAGATAATGATTGTAACATAAGAGATGATGATGAGTATATACCTAAAACATGATTGTTCTGTAGTATTTTTTATTAATTATAAACAGTGTAAAAAGAACAAATTCTCTATGCCAAATTGAGACCATTTTCTAAATCTAATTAATAAGCATTGAAAAAAAGTGGTCTCAACTATGTGCTAGAGCCTAGCCTGCAAACATAAAAAGGAAAAAATTTTATACCATTCATTAATGAATCTAGATTACACCCACAAAAATCTGACGATCAGAGTTGCTACTTTTTCCGCTTTCTGAACTTTTTTCCGCGTTTTCCGCTTTTTAGTTTTTTTCATTTTATCTTTTTCTCCTTCTTGATCGAATGCATCAACTTTTGATAAACTTTATTTCCTATTAGTGCATCTTATTACATGAATGAATGAGTGAATGAATTTATTCATATAAAGTAAATTACCACCCTTGCTGAATCTGCTGATTTTAAAATGCATCTTTATTGCAGCTAATAGTTTTTTGCCTTACAAATAATTCGAAAAGCGAATTTTTCTCCACTTTTTAAACTTCTAATCCTGGTCCCGGTACATAGTATTATTCAATACGGCTTCATATATTAGGAATAATATCCCGAAAATTATCCTTCAAATATAATTAGTGGATTTTGTATATCAGGCATATCGATACTAAGTTTTATTCGAGTATACACACTGGTCAATTTGAGCAAGAATGAATAGCAGGGACTATCGTTTTAAACTACAGAATTACGGTACATGTATTCAGACAGTCAAATCATATTCGAGAACAGTGTGGTTAGACTAGTAAATGGCTTGACATCGTATTTCTAAGATATAATGCTCGCACGCTAACGACGCCAGTCACGTAATAGGTTTGGCAAGCTTTCCGTGACCTATAAGAGAACATCATAGTGCTCGCTTCGCTGTTCGGCTAGTAACGGTCTGGAGTTTAGAAAGATTATACGTTCATCCAACTGTTTTTGTTAACACTATCTTAGTTTATGTTTATTCCACTACGTGACGAAACATGGATAAATTTCTCTCTTTAATTTTAGTTCGACATTTTCGTCAATGGCACAACAAGAGCATTCATTGCCAACATCAAAACAATCGACAAAAAAGACAAGTATACGTAAATTATTTTTCAAATCAAAATCAATCAAGCTAGCCAAATAAATATATAACGAAAAAGATAAAACACGATGGCAATATCAATTGGACAATAAAAAAAAAGAAAAAGAAAAACATATTATTGAGTGCTACAAGTCAAAGTGCATGTGACTGAGTGTCATCTAAAATTAATCTAGGGATAATCAATTCTTCGAAGATAAGCTGAAGACCAATACTTTTTGAACAATCGTTACCACCAATGAGTATTAACATGAGAATAAGGAAATATTGATGAACACTGTCATTACTATTGTGTTGACTATGACCAGTGAATGTATAATTAGCTAGTTTTTTAATATATATCTTTTTTATTGATATTTTGGTTCGAATTTCTTTATGAATACAGAGTATTTTTGAAAAATAAAATGGATTAACAATAGGTACAAAAGTACGATCAAGGTTTGGGACGCAGAACGTCTACTTATGTTAGACTCTTTTATCTTTGTTGTCAACCCTCATCAACTCTACCTTCTCTTCAAGTCTTCAAAGTTAAAATAGCTTTTTAATTACGAAAATATTTTTTATGTTTAGTCTTTTAATTACAACAGCATTTTGTTGATTTTTAAAGAAACAAATAACTCCTATATTTATTATAAATGAATGCTTAAAAGCGGAGTAACGTTCGATCTGAAACTAAAGCAACTGAGTCTTTTTAGCTTTTAAAAACTAAAAATTAAAAAATTCATAACTTTTATGAAAGTGGTCGTGAAAACATTGGAACTGTCGTTTGAAGCGGTTTTGTTCTACCTTAGACTATATTCAACTTGAAAATCAACAATTTTTTTTCAAAAAAAGAGGGTGAGGAGTATCCTTAAATCATCGATAAGATAAAACAGTATAGAATTTATCCAAGCAAGACAAACGGAATGATGAACTCTATCTATACGAATCTCAATAAATTTTTCATTTAATAGAATCTGAACGTTCATTTATAGTAAAAATAGCAGTTATTTGAGAGTAGAGAATGTTCTTTAACAGATTGTTTTAGCACGTCTCTTCATTCTTTACTGGCCATGACTTTTGTTTTTGTTTCGCAACAATTCATGATTCTTTCTTTCTTAAAATCATCTATCGTTAGAACGTCATTTTTATGTATGACAATTTGTGTGAAAAATATTATTTTGATATTCATTTCTCTTTGAATAATTTAATTGTCATTCAGAAAAATTCAAAAAATAAATATTATATCCAAGTATATCAGTTACATTACTCGTATTAAAGGGTAAGATAAAAAAAAGAGGCACATATGTTTTTAAATTTCTATCCAGGTATATAAATGTAAAACATTTGCCGGTTTTTTCTATAACATACATAGTGAAATATAAGCTTATATTCTCAGTGAAAAAGTAAAAAATTGATAAACATCCGTTTGTGTTTAACATTTAGTGCATTTTTACGCTTAATCAGTTTTGTTTCCGTTTCGTTCATGTCATATACATATAAAGTGGTTTGTTACTCTTATTGATTTCAGATTGTTCAAATATGCTTAATCCTTTTTAACAGATAAATTTGAATCAAGCAATATCTGAGGTTTGCTTAGGTAAAGGTGATACAAACGATGCATACTACCGTTAATATTCATGTATAATATAACAAAAAACAACAACTATAATTAGTGACAATTCCACATCTAAACGTAGAAATATTTAAATATAATGTCTACATCGAAAATAAAAATTCTCTTGTTAAAATCAACTCTTCGAGTACAATCACGAGAGAACCTCCCGAGGTGATACCCTCCGTTTCTAATGAGTTATACCTCAATCGATAGAGTATATCGAGCTAATAAAAAGCCTAAAAGGATTCGGGCCCAATTTGAAGATCCGGTTTTCTGGAAAACCAGTTTTTCAGAAACTCTAAAAAATAACCAAAACCTTTTCTTAGTGACACATAATTGTAGCCCGCACATTTCTGATTAAAATGAGAGCT
>CAJNOQ010005903.1:0-14485 GCA_905250885.1 Didymodactylos carnosus
TTCATCAGTATACCGTAGTTTGAGATTTGGATGCATGCTCATGATTTTTTTGCTTTGCTCATCAGTGTACTGACCGAGAGAAATATACCATGTATTAAACTGATTCAGTGATACATCAACATTGTATTGAAACATTATTTTGTTTTATAAATGATCTCATATGATTCTCATCAGAAAATTCCTTTACAAAATTCTACTATCTCCCAGCCATAGTTTAAAGTAAGTTTTAGTTGAAAGTTTCTTTCTGAATTCATAAATGCATAATATATCGATCGAATTTACGAAACAGATGCTTGAACAACATTGCCGGTCTGTGAATACTGTATAGTACTTTATGCATCTTGTACATAAAGATATAGACGTATGTCACATGCGTTATCTGTCAGGATAACTTATGATCTACTATTAAATTTTCTCGCACACAAACCGGGCACAAAAAGTCTTAAATGGGTACAAATCGCTCTTAATTCCGGGCACAAAAAATCTTCGTCTGTCGATTTTCTTTCGAAGTATTGTGCAATATATCCACGTGCAAGACGCAAACAGCGGAACGACACAAAAAGAATCATTCTCAATGTATAAGAAAAAGAAGGTGAACAACACGTAATTTTACTGAGGCAAAGTAATCATCTAAAGTGATGTGCTTATTACACATTTGAATTTATTGAGTGTGTATGGTTGGATGTAATTAAATATTGACTCACATATATCATTATAAAAACCTTTTTATTAGGCGTAAAAGGCCAAGTAAACGTTCACATAGCTTGAAAAGTATATAAGTGTAGTAGTATACAGCACGTGTAAGGATAAAAAATGCAAAAAATTGTTTATTGGACATTATTCTTATTAAATTTCTTTATCCGTTCAATAAAAACACAAAGTTCAGGAGGATATACATATGATTCAACATGTTCGTGCAATACAGTTGTAGCAAATGTCTGCATGACATGGTCGTGCGTCAACAGACCAAGAGCTATAGCCTGTTTTCCTGGTCATAGTCAGGTCATGATGCAAGAGGGTGGAGTTACACAGCTATCAAATCTAAAGGTTGGAGACCAAGTATTATCAATAGATAATGAACAAAATTTAATTTTTGAACCAATTTTGGATTTTATTCATGCCGAACCAAATGGTTTGTACGACTTTTTGAGCATTTCCGTCAATTTATCGTCCAATGATACAATCGTTCTGAGTGTCACATCTAATCATTTGATCTTTATGTACCAGAATACCTATCCAATATTTGCTGGAAAAGTATGAGTTGGAGATTACCTACAAATTGTCACCGGTGCAAACCTATCACATGGTAAAGTTGTCGATGTCAAATTGAGAAAAAGTGAAGGGTTCTACGCACCACTCACATCAACTGGTAAGATTGTGATTGACAATGTTTTAGCATCAAACTATGCGGATATTGATAATCATTATCTTGCGCATGTTGCCATGAAACCATATAAATGGTGGCTTCAGATGTTCGGATTAACCTCATATAATATGAACTGGTATGTGTTAAGTTTACAACTATTTGCAAATAAATGGGCAGGCAGTATTATGTACGATAGAACATTTGAAGTAAATGGATTCATGTAGAGATAAAAAGTACAAAAAATCTTGAATTATTTTAGCATTTTCACTTCTTCTAAAACTTATTTTTTAATTTTCTGTTTTCTCTTAGACGGCTCAGAAGAATATCTTTTCATGAACGTTTGGAAAACATTGATTTGTAAGAAAACTCTATTTTTTTCGAAACAAAAAAACTAACAGTCGGAAAAACACTTGGTTTGTATACAATCAATGGAGCTCTATCAAATGTATGACTCAGATTTTCTCCATATTCACTTTTATTTTTATCGATTTTTTACTTCATGCGGTGCAACAGCAGCGCAATTTACCCTTGTATAAAAAAAACTAAAAGACATGTCTCATGTTGTTGACAGAAAAGTCAAAATAAAAAAAAGCTCAACTTTTCTCGTGTACTTTCAGCAATAATCATTATACTTGTATGGTATTTAATGTAGAAATGTATGAAGGTATATGTTTAAAAGAATATGCAGTATTTCAGCTTGAAGCTCGTTATTTTCTGCATTTTCTCCTACCTGGGAAAAAGTGTTAGTCCGCAAAATTTTCCGCGTGATTTCAGTATTTGTCATCATTTTTTGATGGAAAATATCTCGATATTAACGAGTATGGCAAAGCCGATTTTTCTTTACACACTGCTCTTTTCCCCTCATACCGGGAAAAGGGCCAACTCACTCATAACAACAGGAAAAATACATGGGCTGTTCGGAGAAGTACCACTCCAAACTTTGCCTTTTACTTATATATCTGGATTAAATAGTGTATTCCAATCTTATTGACTGTCGTCTAAATCGAACGTAAAAAAATTGAAGTTTACCCATTGAAACTTTTGGAAATTAATGCGAACTAATTTAATGTGACACTTTTTTAAATTAGTTCGCATTAAATTCCAAAAGTTCCAGCAGGTATAGCATGAAGAATACCTAAGATATTTAGAAGTTAGTTATAGTTCTAATTACGATTATTAGTTGTTCTTCATTGTAATGAGTGAGTTTATGTTTCATTTGTAAAGAAAATTTGGAATCGTTTTTACAAAATCTCACTGAAAACTTGAAAGTAAGTGTAAATGAGGCTTTGAATTAGCTCTACGCAATGACGAAAAAATCATTCATTCATAGCGTTTTATTGATTGGAAAACGATAATGAAAAAACAACTTTTGATTACAGAGATTCTCCTATTGTCTAAAAGCTCTTTCTAAGCGTTCGAATTGACTTCTCGAACTTCTTCAGCAAGTCTATCGAAAGGATTGTCAATTCGATAATTATCCACACCGTGCGTAACAGCAGGGTAAACATCGAGTTCAACAACATTAGCCTCTGGTAATCTAAAGTCACAGAATACAACGGAAACGAAAATACAAACAAATGCGCTAACTAATGATCTTTGAGAAAATGTTTTCGTCTCAGCAGATCCGACTCTAATAAAGGTTTTCTATTAAGATCTTCCGCTGGAAATGCTACAGCATATAGATGACTTTCTTTGCTATAATTTCTAGGTTGGTCGATCATCTGACACTGGGTGAGTAAGTCACTGAAAATTAATTTCGATCGGATTTTTATCTTCTTTATCATTTCTTTCACCACGAGCCTTTAAAGCACAACAAGCTAAAAATCCTATTTAGCATTAGATAGAATAAATATTGGCGAAATGATTGATTTTCACCTGCAAGATCTCCATCCGCACTTACACCTCTACTTGCTAACTGACTTTTATTGATAAAAAAAGTTATTGCAATAAAGCCACAAACTGATCTAAAATTGCAACTAGGTAATTAAGTAGATTAAACATTTCTCTACAAAACACTAAAAACCGATTTTGGGACTAACTAAAAAGCGTATCTAAAAGAGTGAAGACGAGGTGGCAGAAGTTGAACAAGTATACCACTTTGTAGAAAATTGTTTGCTCTACCAGATGTGATAGCTTGTCAAATTCGAAACTATTCTAAATAATCTGTATTACTCAAAGAAAAACCATGATGCCGTGACACTTTTGACCGTTTTTAACCGTGACGCTATGATAAAAAACGGTTAAAAGTGTCACGGCGTCATGGTTTTTCTTTGATTAATACAGATTATTTAGAATAGTTTCGAATTTGACAAGCTATCACATCTGGTAGAGCAAACAATTTTCTACAAAGTGGTATACTTGTTCATCTTCTGCCACTTCGTCTTCACTCTTTTAGGCACGCTTTTTAGTTAGCCCCAAAATCGGTTTTTAGTGTTTTGTAGAGAAATGTTTAATCTACTTAATTACCTAGTTGCAATTTTAGATTAGTTTGTGGCTTTATTGCAATAACTTTTTGGAAAAGAGTAAAAAATGGAGACCGTTAGCTGGACAAGCCGTATGTAAGTTGAAAAAACTGACTTTGGCCGATCACAGTTGATAGTTAACCAAGACAACAACAAAATTGAGTTCTTCCGTCATTCGCTGCATCATAAAATCTCCATGGTCGATATCACGAAAAATATCCCCCGCCGGATGAATCCAGTACTATCCTATAAATAGATTTTACAATGAAATATTTATAATTTTGTGTCATAAAAATCCCAATACCTGGACGAGATTTACTTGACTTTGACTATAGATATTGATTGTTACAGACTCATTAAGTTTTTTCTTTATTTTTGTCACTATTTTCCATTTTATTCTTGTATAGGTTTCGTTCCATTATTTCTGTACATTCAAACAAGTTATAATAGTGAGAATACTGTTTGAGTAACAGATGGTTACTTTGTTTTGAAGTGCCATATATGGCGAAGGCTGTATTTATATCCTCAGGAGAATGGACCTCCCCATGTCCGTAAGCTTTCTTAATCTCTCGATGAAGTACAATCAGATACTCCTCTTTTGTTAATTCGTTTTCTTCTGTGTTTATTGATTTGAACAACTGGCTGTTTGAAATCACTACAGGACACAGTCTGATTAACAAAAGTCACATAAACCAGTACGAAGTTTGTTCGATTGAGCCGTTCTACAAATGGAAATAAAAATGACCGGCAACCTACGAAAAAACGCTAGCAGATGGTCGGTTCGACTGTACGAGCTTATTTTGAGACCAACGACACATCTAATACTCATTTCATACTAAATGACTTTTCAATAGGAAACTCCGACAATTGTTTTTTTAAGACCTATTGCAAACCTTCGAACGAAGAGATTAAAATGTAGCAAGATTACAGAGCTTATCGAACCACCCACGGGGAGATTTTAGTAGGTACCACGGTGTGTACACGCGTGAATATCATGAAATGAATTGTGGTCGCACATGAACATCGTAAAATGGTGTGTGAGCACGCGTGAAAAATATATTCCACTTGTGACAACGGGTGAACTGATCACGAAAACGTTTCGCGTCATATTTTTTGCACGTGATCAAAGGTGAAAGCCGTGAAGTGTGTAGTAGCCACACGTGAATTTCTCATGTTAAAATTTCCGTAAAAAAA
The DNA here is from genome assembly GCA_905250885.1 of Didymodactylos carnosus. Lineage (NCBI taxonomy): Eukaryota > Metazoa > Rotifera > Eurotatoria > Philodinida > Philodinidae > Didymodactylos > Didymodactylos carnosus. The sequence continues at coordinate 5,023 of CAJNOQ010005903.1, forward strand.
TATCACTTGCGGACACGCGTGAAAATGTTTCCCACCAATTTCATTGTGAAAAATATCTTCACATTTATTCGCATGTCAGTTTTTCACGCAACCCATTTCGTGAATAATATTCACGCTTAACTCCAAGCGACAAAATTCTTACGTTTCACGAGCGTCCACGTGAGAAACCTTTTACAGGTGCGAAATGTCGTGAAGATTGGGCGGCAAGCATAAATACAAATTTCTCCTATATCTTCCGAAAGTTGTACATACATACAGATGAAAACCTTTGCTGTAGATCGAAGGTATTTGCTGTGGGAATATGCCTGGGAATCAGCTTGTTCCCCCGAAGGAAGTATTAACTAAAAAAGTTTGGAAAAGTTGAAAACTAAGAAAAAAGATTTAGGAAGTTCACGAGTAATCACGCGTGGAAACTTTTTTACACGTGGTAACTCGTGAGGATTGATTCGACAACTATGAATATGAGATTTATCCAGTAGTTTCTCAGGCAAGTTAGCTCAATAGTAGTATCGTAGATTTCTAACTCAAAGTACCCTGGTTCGACTCTTACTTTGCGGTGATATATATAAAATGTGATATTTTAGAAACTAGTGGTCACACGTGGAAAAAGTTATAGATGAAGTCTGCATTATACCTCGACCATAGTGACCATGTATAGTCAGTTAACTATAGATGGTCGGCATGGTCAAGATTTTTTCACACGTAGTCACGCGTGAAGATTGTTCACTTGTGTACACGTGTGAAGATTTTTCGCGCGTAGCCAGGCGTGTGATGTTGCAACAACACGACCAAACTGTCGTAAACTTGCTGTCTTTACCTACAAAATTTCGTGAAAATCCAAGGTGACATTTCACGGTCCTTCACGCGTGAAAAGTCGATAAAATTTCTCCATGGGCAACACTATGGAAAACTTTTCAGAATCATCGAGCAAGTTCTTCCGGAAAATGGACATCTTATTTTTATTGTGTACTCGTGAGGTTGTTCTATACAACTAAATAGTCATTTATCTGTGGGTGAATCTAAATGGATCCGTTTTATCTAATGACGAGAGTACCTCCCGAACTTTCACATCGCTCTTTCAGCTAAACCTAGTGGGTTATAGGTTATCAGCTATGCTGAATCCGAATATCATAATGGTGGTTGCACCGGGATCCAGAGAGAGTGGTTTTCTGCAGAACCAGTTTTTCAGAAACTCAAAAAAATATCTAAACTGCAAAAATCTACAATTATGTCTCATTGAAAAAAGGTTTTGGTTGCTTTTTAGAGTTTCTGAAAAACTAGTTCTACACAAAACCGCTCGCTGGAGGCCTCAGATCAGCTACCACTATGATATTGGGATTCAGCATAGCTGATAACCTAAAACCCACTAGATTTAGCGGAAAAAGCGATGTGACAGTCCGCGAGGTCCCCTTGTGAGACGATTTTACTTACAGGTGACCCACTTTTTTTTGCAGTGTTCGTTCGAAAGTTTTTTATGGGTCTGTAAACAGTCTAAAGACATATCTCTAAATCCATGTGGTTCAAGACAATAGCAGATTTGTCTTCGGCGTCTAAATAAGTCTCTAAAAACCAATGTTTCACTCAAACAGGATCAGTAAGCAATGCATCCTCGTTAGTTTAACAGTTTTATGAGAACCTGAAAAGTGAAGCACTTCACGAAGTGCCCTTAAAGACTTTTAAAAGTACGAAGAAACTTTTCAAAAACATAGAAAAACTACATGATCTAAATGAGCGTATTTTCCTTATTTTATTCAGATCCTTGCTAAATGGCTTTTCTCAGCCTCTTGCCAATCTGTTTTTAATATTGATACATGTGATTTATTCTACGATAATACTTATTGAACGGTATCCTCAAATGTTATTTATGGATTTTAACTAAAGATCGAGAGTTTGCAACATCTGTATGAATACTCATTCTTCTTCCAAGACAAATACTGAGGAAAAGAGTGAATTACAATGACATGTAAGTGATCGACCTCTTGCTTGAAGATCGCCTAAAACAAAAAATCGATTTCTAAGTGAAGTGATGTAGAAAGAACTTCAATTCGCACCATATCATCTTGATCACGAACTGAACATTTAGCTGATTACTTTCAGCAATTCATTTTCGAAATTCTCGTAGATCCATAGAGTATTTTGATCGATCAGTTATAATACATTATAAACTATTGAATCCCTGTATATTATACTCTACAGGATAGAAGGAAAAAACAAATGTCATTTTTTTTCCAATTCTGTTACATGCAGGCTTTTTCCAAGGGAAAATTTGCAATCTGCCTTTTTTCTTCGTTCACCGAGAATGACTAATAATCTAACGACGCTGGCGAAGAGCATTAAAAGGTGTAGCAAATCTCTCTGACTACGCGTGTCACTTTTCAACTTCCTCTCTCACACTCAAGGAGAAGCAAACAAAAAGAGAATCAGACACGTCTCGAGAAAAGTATTTTTCTTCTACCTGTCGTTTAGTGACAGGCATTTTGTTGAGCAACACTAATGGCTAACAGTCAAATAGTGGCGGTTCGCCAATCAATTTCATCAACGGAAGAAGGCGGTATTGATCGAGATCGCATTGTTGATGGTCATCTCGTGCCTGATGAGTATTTCTGTCCGATCTGTCGATGTCTTCTGTGGAACCCGCGTTCATGTGCTTCCTGTCAGCATCTGTTTTGTCAAAAATGTATTCGTGCGTGGCTCGAAAATGAAAATAGTGATAATAAATGTCCATTTCGATGTGAACCATACGAAGATCGACGTTGTCCACCATATTTTCATTCTTTGTTAGCCCGTTTAAACATTCAATGCCAAAATTGTCCATTCGGATGTACACGAGTTCTGCCCTACAATTCCCTCGAACAACATGAAAATTTTGAATGTGAATATTTTACTCAACGATGCTCTGAATGTGAACAACTGGTACTTCTAACGAAATTCAATGAACATCGTGAGATATCGGGCTTATGTGTTCCTCGTCCGATCAAATGCACCATTTGCGGAGGTTACATAGAAAAGCCTCTCTTCAGAGACCATTTTCATGGGTGTTATCAACTGAAATTCAACGCGTTATTCGAACAAACCAATCGACTCCAAGTTTTACAAACGTCATCGAACGATCAGATAACGTTACTACTCAACAGACAGGCACTCATTCAAACCATGATGGACACCGATAACTTGTTCGAACAACAACGACAAATGTCACGTTTACCAACAAATCTGGCTGGAGTCGATGCAGTACGACGAGCACGGGAACAGGGATGCGGTCATTTTTATCACATTCTTATTATGTTAAAATTTATTTCAGCCAATTTCACTAAAGCCCCCTTTCTCATACTCATGTTTTCGATCATTGGTATATCTACACTTTGGGTTCTCATTATCGCCGGATATCTCATATTTTCCAGATGGACCTATACTCACATTTGTCGAGGATGTTTTCTTATTATATTGCTATGTTACATCTTAAGCTACGGCATTCCTCTATTTTTTCAATTCGTCTCTGATTCGGCAATCATCCTCTGCTTTGGACTCGTCATATTTCTCTGCGGTTGTAGTAATCGAATGTCATTGGAGATACTCGAAATGAATACTATAATCAATAAAACAACAATGAATAGTGTTCTCTGCTGTGTGGGCCTACTAATCATGAAGATAATATTGCTGCTTGTCCGCCTTTACTATTGGTGCACGCCGACATACGTGACAGGAAGTTCTCTTGCTTTTATCAATATCTATCTCGTTTTCCAAGCACGGCGTTTTTACGCAAGTGCGATTCAAGCAACGACGACTGTGTAGAGAGACATTTTTTATAGACATTATACTCTAATTCATTTAGCTTCTCACGCATGCGAACACTGTTTGTTTGATTTCTCACATACATGATATTGGCATGGAACACAAAAGTATATGGGAGTGAAGAACATTATCGCGTTTAAATTCTAGTCTGGCGCAGTTTTTTCTAATAAAATGTTTTGTGTTTGAAAACAAATAGTTTATTAGTTTAAACTACCAGTTTGTTTAGCATTCTTCAACTCTATCAATAGTGATATTGCGAAGGAAAAAAGTTTGTTGCAAACATAAAGCACAAAACAAATCGATGTCTATTAAGCTATGATTTGCGACACTTGGAAGCAATGACGTATAGGGGCGTTAATTTAGTGTAATTTTGGAAAATAAATATAAATTCGTCATTTATTTTTATAAAATAAAGATAAAGGATTCATTTATCTTTATTCCTTTATTTTACCTTTATTTTTAAAAATAAAGGTAAAATAAAGATCAATGATCCATTTACATTTATCTTTATTTCTTAAATATAAATGATTCATTTATGAATGATTTTATCTATTATTATAAACGAACAATAAAACTAAATTAATACCCCTAATGCCGTATTTAGGATTTTTTCAGCACTACGCAGATTTCTAGAAAACTCTTTGAAGTTATCAGTGAAACACAGGTGCTGTTAGCAAAATGATATTTTGAAACTGGCAATAAGATAATAGAAGTACCTTCTATTGTCAAATAAAATCATACTAATAGATAACAAAAGGGCCATGAGAGTGAGTTATCGCACAAAATACCTTTAGTATAATGATGAGCTGCTTATATCAAGGAATAAAAAATAGAGACAAAACTTAAACAACCGTTTTTCGAAATTAATGTAGAAAAACTCGAACCCTCACATAACGACACATTGGTTTTTGGTATTATTACAGGCTAGGCCTTTCATATATATCATCACATGTTTGTCACGTTGCCTTCGCCATTCTTCGCGTGGACACTATACATATTTATTTTCCTTTCTTTCCATTCTCGACCGGTTTGAATATGTATATCATTGTTGTCGTCAAGTTTTTCGCCACTGTTCATTCATTTCTTTTTTTTGTATTGTTCGTGATCGTATATATACGGTTATCGCTCAGAGAATTAACATTCGATAGAACTTTTCATCCATCGTATATCAGTGTGTAGTTGTGTTTTTGTTCAGAGTGAAATAAAACCGATAAAACAAGAGTGTGTTATTGATCACATTTGATCAGAGAGGGTGTTGGCTCCTACATTGGTGCCGTGATCACTTCTTTATTACTATACATTGAAGAAAAAGAACCGGCCAACAAAAAAAAAGAAAAAAATAGCCCACAATCGTTGATGCACAAAACTTGATGCTTCTGCAGCAGAACTTCATCTCTTGTCTCACCAGAACTTGGTGTTCCTCAAGAACTTAATCTTTTCCCCTCGAGAAATTCGCGTTTCCTCACGAGAACTTTATATTCTTTCCACCAGAACTTGGTGTTTCTGTAGCAGGACTTCGTGTCTTTTGCCACCATAATAAACACCAAATTCTCGTGGAAAAAAGCTGGAGTTCTCGGGAAGAGATCACAAGTTCAGGTGGCAAAAGACACGAAGTTCTCCTGCAGAAGCATCAAGTTCTGGTGAAAAGAATATGAAGTTCTCGCGAAGAAGCACCAATACTGGGCGAAAAAAGGTGAAGCTCTCGTGAAGAAACAGAAAGTTTTCGTGGAAAAAAGCAGCTGACCTCGAGAAGAAACACCAGGTTCTCGTTAGGAGACACCCAGTACTTGAGGAAAAAACATAGAAAATTACATGGAAAAAAGCTGAAGTTCTCGTGAAGAAACAGCAGGTTCTCGTGGAAAAAAGCTGGAATTCTCGTGAAGAGACACCAAGTTCTGGTGGCAAAAGAGATGAAGTTCTCCTGCAGAAGCATCAAGTTCTGGTGAAAAGAATATGAAGTTCTCGTAAAGAAACACCAAGTACTGGGCGAAAAAAGGCGAAGCTCTCGTGAAAAAATACCAAGTTCTCGTGAAGAAAAAGGAAGTTCTCGTGGAGGACTTCATCTCTTTTGCCACCAGAACTTGGTGTCTCTTCACGAAAATTCCAGCTTTTTTCCAGGAGAAGTTGCTGTTTCTTCGGCATCATCCTGAAATCACCGTCGCCGAGTGTTCTTCTTCAGCTGATTTCTTCGACGCACAGCTGTACACGGCAAAGGGTGGAGTTTCGTCCGCATTTTTGTATATTTCCGGTTAAGTATGTGGATGTCGATACACCTATCTGCTTACACATAACTTAAGGTTTTCTTTTTTCTTTTTACACTTTAACGCTCTTAAATTTTTTCATTTGTAGGCTTGCCTATTGTACTTTAAGAATCTTATACTCGCACACTTTAAAACCCTCACACTTCAACACTATTGCTCTTGTACACTTTTTCACCTTTTTCAACCAAAAGCGATACAGATTCTGAAAGTAGACACTTCAGGCTACCTATCCATGTACTTATCTGAAAACCAATTTTTTGACAGAAAATCACATCTGAGGGAGCCCTTAATAACGTGTATTACTCTCATACAATTAAATGATAGGACGGTGGATGATAAGAGCCAAAATCGATCCCTCAGAGCTCAGTCTTATCTCAAGCGATCGGCTGCGGTTTTTGCGCTTGATTAATCCGAAGCTATTTTTAGACCTTAAAATGCTCTTCAGTGCCCCTGGAAACATTTTCGCAATAAAACTCTTCCCTACCATCGGAGCCGAAATTCCAGAGCAGTGGTTATTTTTTGGATAAGCACCAAATACTCAGCACCAAATAAAGATAGAGGCTTGCGATTTTCAGCATTCGATAGCCAAGACTTGAGGCGATCTTTCTACAAGCAAAATTGATTTTTGGAAAATTTTTCGAAGATGGATTTCCAAAGGATCTTTGGAAAATCAGCTTGGATTTTCCGAAATGCAAATAAGAATCTATTGATCTTTTTGAGGGCATATATAGTCCAAACTGTAAGACACCGAATGAATCGGTTTGTAAATTAAAAAATTCATAATCTACTTCAGAATGTCAGCAAATGCTCTATGTTATCCGCTCATTCTGATTCTGTACATAAAATCAATAAAAATATTCTCTTAGTTTCGAAGATTTCTAGGAAACCTTCTTAGAAACTGAAGTATTTTCTGTTGATTTTTTTCAACATTTGTTGGGCTTTATGATATGCTGCAGATAACATAGAGTATTTACTGACATTCTTTCGTTGCAAAGTTATAGAATTTACAAGAAAAGCCCTGAATTAATTTCTTATTTCTGTAGCTTTGAGCAGAGAATGGACATTTAGGCTTTTTGTTGTAAATTCTATAACTTCGCAAAGAAAGGTCGTATAGAGCTCGGAGATGTCTCATTTTAATCAGAAATTTGCGTGCCACAATTATGTTTTGTGAAGAAAAGTTTTGGTTATTTTCTAGAGTTCTTGAAAAACTGCTTTTACAGAAAACCGGGTCTTCAAGAGCTGTGTGGAAAAATGTTTTATGCCATCGCAATCAGCTCGTCGAGTTCTACAAACTGGGATATGTCCCATTGAGAAGTGACAATAACACTTGAGGACCTTCACTCGTGAGATTACGTGATATAAAGAGAAAGCGCTCATGTTAAATAATATAAGACCATCAGCTATTTTATTCTGAACATTACTAAGCTGATCGCGAACGGACATTGGCGCCGCAAGCCTACAAGACGTCGGAAGAGGCGTGTGAAATGATTTTTTTCTCCGAAAAAAGCGCTCTTCGTGTTTAGATCCTTTCTACTTGTCATAAGCACCATATTAATGATTTTCTTACGTGTATTTCTCCCTTATGGTTTGCCATCTGGCAGTTGATCTCGGAATAAACGTGAGATCGGTTAAACTTTTTCTAGTTCACCTGTAAGTGTTACCGTAAGGTAACTTTTGTCGTATGTTAAGAAAACATTCACGCTTGGACTTTCATAGAATGTATATCCATAGATATTATCGCTAGGATCAGTTCGTTATTAGAACCAATCTAATATTCTGCAAATGAGGCGGAATGGCTGAGCCCCAACCCTCCGTGCGTCAAACAGAACTGAATTGATAATCGCTACATCCAGAGAGTTATTAAACAACAAAGCGACATTACGCCGAGGATACTCACTATTGTTATAACATCAGCCTTTCATGCATTTCTCACTTCTGTGCAGTTTTATTTTGAGACCTTTTCACAGGAAACATTAACTAAGTCTATACACTGAGAAAGCCCCTAGATTTGGTGTATTTCATGAGAAAAAAGAACCATTTTTGATACCCAAAGTGAATGGAGAAAGATTGCAACTGTGCGACAGTAAATAGAAAGGATTTTATGTATCCCTATTCTCTCACTCACGGCTGCGTACGTACTCGGTAAATTGGTTATTTTAATGATTTAGTTCTACTTTAAAAAGGTTCATTTTTTTGAGGAAAGAAAGAACGAAAAATGAAAAAAATAGCACGTTTTGCAGGGCGTTCAATTCACCTTCAATTCAATCATATTTTACTTTTTTCTGGTCACACGTCTCGAAAATAATTTTATGCACACTTTTCTTATTTTCTGTAGACGGACATTGTCATCCTTTTTTCTAAGGCTATTTACTGTAACGACTAATGCTAAAGTGACTCAGAGATAGATTTGATGTCGCTTTACAATTGCTGAAAAAAAAGTTTAGGTTTTCATTTTTTCTTTTGGGTCGAAAACGGGTCTTTTTTCCAAAAAATACCGTTTTCGTACACCTTGTAGACAAACAATTTACAATTTTTGCTTATAACTCACGAACAACGCATCCGTTCTTGATAAAAGTTGAGTTTAACGTCGGCTTTTTCGAAATTTATGAACTATTGAAATTTCTGATCTGTTAGAATTTATGAACTTTTCGACTGTATTAATTTTCGGAATTTATGAATTTATAGATTTCTGGGATTTCTGAAATTTCGGAATTTGTGAATTTCTGGATTTTTGGAATTTACCAATTTATGAACTTTTAGAATTTACGAATTTATGAACATTCAGAATTTTTGAACATTTAGAATTTAGTTATGTTTAGCTATCGCGAATATACTACAATCAGATAGGTGTATATATATGAAAAAAAAAGTCAACTTTTACTTATTTTATTTCTGTGTACCGTTTTTATGGATTGTGCCTCCATAAACGAATTAACAATTCTTACTAATTTTTCTTTTACTAACAACTTTTTATTAATTATGGCTTAATCCGTGCTTTTTTATGAGGGAAAGTCAAAATTTCTGCGGAACAAAAGAAATTTTTTGAATATCGATTTCCACGCAGAATTTTTGAGCAAACTCTTCCATCGAGTGACCAGGTACATGAATCTCCTGATTTGACTAGATCATTCTAATTGTAGAATTTCTTCCTGATAAAAATTCTGCTGATATTAAGAGAGAATTTTAAAGACATTTTGCTATTTTCTCCTAATATGTTGAATTTTTTCATTGTTTAATTTCAACGACATTTAACCCTTTCGTTACGGGGCCCGTATATATACGGGCTGAGCTTTTACTGATATCAGTGTCCTCATAATTTCATTTAAACTCGATCTAACATCACTTTCTTTCTTTTTCTTATCTCGCCAACATTACTGCATCATTGCTATGCACCACTATATGTATCTTCG
>CAJNOQ010005905.1:0-14482 GCA_905250885.1 Didymodactylos carnosus
TCCAATCGTATGAAATAGAAATTGAAACGTTTCTCTATCAAACAAAAAAACAACCTTGAAGTTTAGTCGAGAAATGGTGGAGATATTTAATTTTCTTTTTGGTCAATGAATTTCCGGACACCCGGTACCTCTGCTTAATACTCAATTTTAATCCACAAAAATAAACACATATCTATATATAACTAGTATCCTGTTTCAAGTAATTACAAAAAAACACACGAAAAAAAAGTAGATTTGTATTTAATGTTGAATATGTTAACTATCTTTTGTATCAGGTGATTTGATATGTACAATTAACAACTTATGATAATCTGTTTTTATTTCTACTAAAATATTTTTTGGACACGTTTTTAATGAATGTTGAATTAAATCTTTATGTTGTATAATCGATGTTGATTGTTCAATACTGACAAAACCTTTTGGTTCATAGTCACATGGCGTATTATCATAATATTCTAATTTAACACAAAAACGATAGTTTGATTTATATTTAATTGGAGTAAGCCGGTCAAGAAATAAAATTAATTTTGTTAATGAATTCACAACTTGTTTTCGTATATCTTTATTTTTTAAATTTTTTTCATGATGATTATCAGTATTTTCATCATGATATGAAAATAAAAATAAAAATGTCTCCAGTATCGATTGTTCAACATCTTTCGATACGATAATAAACGAGGCCATCTTTAAATATTTTTCAGCAATTGCTTGTGATATTCCACCGATCCAATCGAATATAATTGCTGCTTTTATCGTTTGCTCAACATTTGTACAATGATGATCAAACAATTGAACGTTTAAAGAGCCAAGTCTTTTTTGTGCATAAAAATCTGATGAAAATAATTTACGATTTGATGATATTGTTGATAATGTTATTATAAATAAACGTTTGATAAATTCTAATGATTCATAAACAGTGTCGATTTCTGGTGGAAAAAGTCTTGTCCATTCTTTTTCATCTTTTTCATTTTGAAATGTTATTTCATCATTCATCATTAAATCTAAAACGAAACACGACTTCATTTAGACAATCAGTTGTTTAGACTTGTATAGTGCGATAGCGTATTGAAGACTAGTAATCTCGCTAGGTGTAGTATTGCTATTTGAAAATTTGTACTTTATATAAGTTCCGTCTTTTATTAGTTTTAATCTCGAAATGGTCTAATATGAGTTATAAAAAATAATATATATTATATGCAGAGAAGGAATCCTTGTATAAAAAGTATAATTTCGCTAAGAATAGTAGGATTAGGAGTAGGACTTTGAAGTCCGTTATGGCAGGAGTTATATCAGAGAGTGGGATAATAACAGTTTTTAGCTTTTAATATTCAAGTGCAACTGTTATATTGAATAAAAACTATAAAGAACAGGATATTAACTACCCTTCTAACGGGTAGCCCAGATAAAATAGGACACTTTTGTTCGTTGTTTTTGGGATACTGTCCAGTAGTCCTAAGAGTTTTTCTAATGTCAATTGACAGAGAATTGAATTCTCTACAAAACCTGTAGTTTTAATCTCTGACAGCATTTTTTCCATTTGAGTGCCATTCAAAATATTGAAGAGTGCTGAGTTGCGAACTGCGACACATTGAAAATAGAAAAATATTTACCTTGATCCAACAATAGATTCCATAAGAATTTTGAAAACATCAGAAGATTCTCCAGAAGATTCTGTATTTTCTCACGTATTTTTTGAAATTTTTGCAGCTCACTTTTCTAGAAAAATTTCTTTGTGCAAAAACTGATAAATCTAAGAAAACCTAACTTCTGAACCTATTTCTCACAGACTAGTTTTTTGGCTATAAAAGCAGTAAAACGTTTTGAATCCACCGTAAACAAAATTAAATTCTGCATTTTTTGATATATAAAGAAAGTTTCTCAATTCAAATCATTAATTAAAACAATTAATTTAATTTGAAAAAATTGAAAAGCTGGTTGAGAACTAATTATGAGTCCAGCTGACGTAGCGAAAACATTGTATAAAGTGTTATATTAGTGAGATCAATAGAGCACAAAATTCTCTATCTTTCTACCTAGAAAAATTAGCTATTGAACCTCAGACAATGGGATAGAAATCTCAAAGAAGGAGACGTCAAAAACACGTCGCAGTTCGACAACTCAGCACCCGTCAATATTTTGAATGGCATTCAAACGGAAAAAATACTGTCAGAGATTAAAATTACAGGTTTTGTAGAGAATTCAATTCTCTATTTATTGACATTAGAAAAAACTCTTGGAACTACTAGACAGTATCTCAAAAATAATGAACAAAAGTGGCCCAATTTATCTGGGCCACCCGTTAGTAAATTTAAGGTGAGTTCAAAAAGTCTAAAAGAAAAGAACGTGTGGAAAGGTTAATCGGTTTTCTTCTCACAAAATATATATTTGCTCACTTCTAGTATGATTCGTTTTACTCTGATTTGTTATTTATTTCTTCTATTATTCTATATTCATTAATTTATCGTTATTTTCCATCATTTTTTCACGTACTAGTATTAATTTTGAACTGATGCAACGACAGATTTTTTTTCTATTCAATTAAACTTAGAACAAATTTACAAACGGTCGTTACTATTCTTATATTTATATTAAAGTTATTAAGAAAAAATCCAATTGATATAATGATAAAATCAACAGGAAAAACAAAGAGAATTGAAAAACTAGAAAGACTGAAGAGTTTACGAAGTATGGGATTGGACGTCATTTAGCAATCAGTTCTTCTATTGAAGACGTAAAAACATCTGATAGAAGAGTTAAAAATATACATTAAGAAAAGAATAACCATTTCTTCGAGGATCGAGAGAACAGTAACAACATTAGAGCTCTGCTGCAGAAATATTACACGTTTCTTCTCCATGATTCCCATATGAGTAGTCGGCCTTTCTCTTCTTCAAATATTCACCTTCCCAAATGATTCTACGTCTTTCTGATTAAAACTAGTTTTTCTAGGGCAATTCTTGATGCTGATCACGAATCTGACATTCATTTGAACCCATGAGAATTTTTACTACCTGCTTACAGAAATCAGGTCTCTACAGATCCACCACATAGTTTCCGTTTAACAGGCTTCGATACTGGAAGAGCAACTCAATCTACATATATGAAAAAATGTTTAGACCCACCAAATAAGTTTTTACTGAGATAAGAATAATTTCACGCACAATAAACTTTAAAAATATGCACAAATATGCAGACGCAAGAGTAATAACCCTGTAACTCAGTAAAAACTTATTTGGTAGACCGAAACATTTTTTCATATATAAATTGAGTTGATATTCTGACTGGCGGTATCAGAGTCTGTTAAACTGAAACTATCGAGGGAACCGCCCCAAGTGTTCCCGAGCTTTTTTGTCGAAACACATATAGGCATAGGTTATCGTTGATGCTGATTTCGAATATCATAGTCGGAGCGGCATACAGGCCCTCGGAGACTCGATTTTCTAGAAAACTAGTTTTCCAGAAATTCTAAAAAATAACCCAAACCTTTGTTAATGATGCATGATTGTAGCCCGCAAATTTCTGATTAAAATAGAGACATCTCTCAGCTCTACATGAACTTTCTTTGCAAAGTTATAGAATTTACAAGAGAAGCCCTAAATTAATCTCTTCTTATTTCTGTAGCTTTGAGCTGACAATGAACATTTAGAGCTTTTCTTGTAAATTCTATAACTTTGCAAAGAAAGATCGTGTAGAGCTGGGAGAGATGTCTCATTTTTAGGGGAAAAATTAAGTAGTACTTAAGTGGCACTTTTCCTTACGTGCGTTCCTCAAAAAACTGAAGTTAAACAGAGAACATGCAGTAAAAACCACTCATATTTTAACAAATTTAGGCTATTTTGATGAAATTTTTCGAACAAAATCCTTCTAAAATTACGTCTATCTAATTATTGTGAATCTGACTACGAAAAAACGTAAAATAAAGCAACTAAAAAATTAAGTTAAAATTTACGAATGATCGAGAGGTCCCTTAATTTAAGATACTTCCGAAAAACTCTTAGCAAAAAAGTCTTACTTAATTACTTAAATTTTCCATTTAAGCAAAAATGAGAAACAGACTTCTGATTTCTATAAGCAGGTAGTAAAAATTATCATGAGTCCAAATGAATATCCGATTCGTGATCAGCATAAAGAATTTTCCTAGAAGAACTAGTTTTAATCAGAAAGACGTAGAATCATTTGGGAAAGTTTCTTCTTAAGTAAACGTTTATAGTCAACTAAAAAAACTACTCAATTCGCTCAAATTTAGTTATAGAACGTTGTTGACACTTTTTTTTGTAGTGTTAGAAGAATATTGATTCCTACATGCTAACTTATGTAGGTTATTCTTTGGAGATTTTTGTGTTTGATTTATTTTTCATAATTTACGGTAATGTTCAGATTAGGGAATAAAAAATGTTTTTAGTCTTATATTGGAAAATTTTTATTTAATTTAATAAATAAAAGAATAAATGTTTTGTGTTCGAAAATAAGCCTAAGATCAATGGATATAACCCCACAGATTTTTCTCTACGAGCTTCTTTTGAGGTTCTGTATTTTGATATCGATGATATTCATGATGGTAATGAGCTTCTTTGTTTGAAATCACGCTCATTCAAACTTTTGTTTCTAATGTAGATTAAAATCTTTATCTTTAACATATGAAAGTCAATTCTAACTTAAGTTCTATCGTTATAGATAATATATGAATGTAAGAAGAACAATATTATTTTGATCGGAAAACATGTACTTAACTCACATATTTTACATTTATCAAAGCATTTAACAAAACCGACTACATTATATATCAACATACATGAACGAGTGACAATAGAAGAAGAACAACGATAAAAAAAAAGAAAAGCTCGGGAAAAATTTGTTCTAGAGTGTAGAAGGAGAAAAAAAAGAAAAGCAAGAAACCAAGAAAATACACATATTAATTCTAATAAACCACTTTTATTTTATGTTTCGTTCTTAAGACTATTAACACGGAAAAGTATATCAACACAAATGTTGAACTATTTTTCAAGTTATAATACGGTAAGTTAGTTTTTATTGGATTATTTATTCTAGAAAAACAAAGGTATTTTGTTTCTGATCAGAGATAATTAAGAAACAAATTAGATCAGAATAATTATTTTTTTGGAAAACATTTATGAAATATTTCCGATAGAATAACAAAATATTTTTCTGCTTAAGATCTTTTCTTCACTTTTTTCCTATATTATTATTTGTCTGTGGACCTGCTGGCTTTTCTGATTCACTAAATTAGTTAGGTATATTAATCATAATTAGTTTTATTTCATTATATGAATTCTTCTTTAGAGAATGAAGAATTAAGGTCAACAGAGTGGAATAAAAAAAAATGATGTAGTTCTAGAATAAATAAGTTACAAAAGTAATGTTATTGTATTTCTTTCGTTTGAAGAAGACGAAATGATGAGATGTCGAATGCTCTTCCAATCATTGAGTTACCGGCGATGCTGTGAACAATGATCATAAAAATTATTTTATAAGTGATATTTGTTTTTTCTCTTTGGACAATACTATTACTTTTGTCAATTATTTTTATTAATACTCCGTATACTTGTGCGATTCTATTGAAAAAAAAAGGGCTGTTTCAAGTAATTGCTTGTAGTGTATTGATTTTGGCAAAATGTAATCAAAACATATTTCTTCCTTTTTCTGTGTAATGTCTATGTACATATTCAGAGAAACTAACTGTATGCTAGATGCAGAGCATATTATGATAGCACAAATCATATGTGTCATGAAATCTTTAAAAAAAAAAAAAGACAAAAAAATCATTCACAAAATTATTGTAATGATTATTGTATTTGGTGAAATCATCTGCTTTCTATAGAAGATAAAAATAAAAGACAAAACTTATCCTGTTATTTTTTTTTCGAGGAAAAACAAAAAAAGAGCAATATAATCCATCATTTTTTATGTCACTATAGGTTTGTATTATCAAAAATTTAATATTTTGAGAAGCTCTAACAGATTATTCCATAAATTGTGTTTATCATACTTTGTTTATAACTGTTAAATAATTAATTTTTATAGCTTTCGTATCTGGACTGTAATCAAAATCGAATATCAAGTGTTTAGTAATAATATATTACGGATATGTTTTCATAATAATCTATTCTAAAAGAGCTAACATATGATCTGTTAGATTTATTTAACACTGTATATATCACTTTCAAATATAAATAGAAGATATTGTCTTCTCTTATACTCTTCAGAAATCAGTCGTCAAGATCGATGGATAAAGATTTATTCTATAAGACGGCTAAACTTAGATTTCATTAAATAAATTTGTGAATGTCAACGAGATATGAATTTCTTTTATTATAAGTGTATTTTATAAATCAAGCTAATCGGATGAAAGTTTGGAGAAAGGATGATAACCAGATTTAACATAAAGACAATATATAATAAGTAAATAAACAAAGAGAAAAACAATATATATGGTAAACAAAAACATAGGAAGAACGAATTCATATAAAAAAAATAATCAGTCAATTTCCTTTAAAATTTAACTAGAATTTTCTGAACAGATCGGTCAAGTACAGATATGACATATATATTTGACATATGTTATGAATGACAATCGTGCTCTAAGACATATGTTTTTTCATACCTTTGAGTACATTCTAGTGTAAAAGAGAAATTTCTTAATTAGAAAGCATTTATTTTTTATACATTCCATCTTCAGATGCATGCCATCGATTTTCCTAGATAATTTTACACTAGCACGTGAAAGTAATTAATAGAATCAATAGTATACATTCTGGCTTACAAGAGAAGATTAAAGCTCTTTTTTTTTTTGTTAGGCTGTTTTTTTCTCAAAATATTTTTGGTTTATTTCCAGGCATATGAGTTTTTTAGTAGCATTTTCAATCAGAACATTCCATATAATAAACATATACAATATTACTCGAATGAGATTCTCTTTGAGTATTTTGGAAGGAAAAATGTCTTCTTATTGAGAAATTTTTTTTTACCTAACAGATGTTTAAAAGAGCACGACTGCAATTCAAGAACGAAATATTTTCAAAATATATATTACATTGATCTGTTAAAAAAAAAACTTTAATTAAATTTTAAAATTGTTTTTGTTTCTAACTTAGCTTTACTTTGATTTGTCGTTGAATGAATAAAATCATTATCACATAAAAGTATTTGATCGATATATTCATACTCCACTTTAAACAAATGACTATTTTCTTTATTTCCGGCTATAACAGACGTTTAAGCACGATGTACGTGTGTGTATGTGTGTCTAATAGATAGAGGGGAAGTTTGACATGAAACTGACTAGAAAACGGTATTTCTTTTTTTTACAAAAGTATTGTTTAATAAGGTCACGATTTTGAGAAAAACACATGTCTCATTACGACTAATGTCATATTGAATGTGTGATCTAATAAATCAAAAAAACCAATATATGGAGGCAACTGCGGAAAAGATGGCTAAAGATATCCATTTTTATTTAGAAAATTCTTGAATAAACAGACATCAGGGCAAATAACAATCAATTTTGTCCTAAGAGAATTTACGCTTCGAAAAGTGAAAAATAGATAATATTTTTGTACAGTAAGATATTTTTTTGTTGTTTAATCGACAAGAGTAGATTAAAATATAGAAGAATGAAAATAAGAACGTTTTTAAATAAATTAATATTATATTTAATTTAATTTGAATCTTATTATTAAAACTCTAGTCAGAAAATGTAACAAGACTTATGATTCTCTTGTTCTATTTATGGTAATTGTTAAACTCTTACATTTGATAATATTTAAAAAAAATGTTTAGATGTGCACGATTATTCTCTATTTTTTATGAAATTAATTAATTCTATTCATTCTCTCTTTATTACACAGTCGAGTATTTCATTGTTCAAAAATTTTTTTTGAATACAAAATAATATGAATAAAAGTGAGTTATTTATGATCGTTTGCGATCGAGAATACAATAGATACTGATATTCACTACTAAATGTTTGATTAACTCTTTTTTTAACATTCAATTATTGTCTATTAAACTAAAAAATGAACACAATCATAGCCATACGAATGTTGAACAAAATAATTATCAATATTTATTGTAAAAAAGCAAATAAAATATTTTTCGAAAGCAGATGGTTAACTCCTATAAATGTGAAGAACATTTCGAGCCAAAAAAACAAAATAATTGTGTTTTATGACCCAACATATTTCTTTATTTTTAGTAATCGATTAACTATATAGTTTAATTTTTGAAAATATATGCGTGATGTTGATTTTTATTAGAAGAAAACAAAACAGTTGTTGATAGAATTTAGAATGAATAAAAATAAATCACTAAGGAATAAAAATTGTAATTTCATTAATAAAAGAATTTTCTTCGATTAAAAGGTAGTTATAGTGTAGGAAATACTAAAAATAGTATAAAAAACAGAAATATTTTGTTATTTTAATCAATATAAATATGCGTATACGATTTTCTTAAAAATCATCTAATTTATATACGATAAAGACTCTACATTTATATGCAAAATATAGTATAGTATCTTTTGTTGTATTGATTATCATCTATATAACATTATTTTATTTGTTTTTCTTCTATAAGAATAATGAAACGTATGATTCATTAAAAAGCTGAGAGAACAAATCGATTTTAAAATCTCACTAAAATCAGTGATTTTGTTTAGAAAGAGAAAAGAAACGTAAAGACTTTTTTCCGTTTAAAATAAATTACTAATAATAATAATTTGTGAGTAAAATGAAGTTATCAAAATTTATTATTCAAAATAAAGTTGAGAATATCGTTGATATTTTTTTTTTTTTTTTTGAAATTAATACGCCTACAAACGTTCAATTCTTTTTTCATTCAAATAGTGGCTTATTAAAAGAAAACGTGTCATATTCATCAAAAAGAGCACATTATTCTTTTTATGAGGGTCAATTATTGATGTATATAGAATGAATACGATGGCGTTTAATTTTAATTTTCTTCTAAAAACTTACGTTGTCGTTTTTTTTTTCTTTTTCGTTATTTATTATTATCATATATTTTTATTCCTTTGACTTTTCTTTTTTTTTTCTCTCTAATTCTCTTTTGGGATAAATTATTGACAATCTGGCATCGATTTTGATTGGAAATATGTTTTTTATTTTTATTCTTGTTATATTGTTGTGCATATATATTTTTTTCAGCATCGATCTAAGTGTGATCATATGAGCGAAAGAATATCTCTATATTCTTATTGCTTCTGTTTCAATTATTTCTTCTTTTCCATAAACAAAATTTTAATCATAATAATGAGATAAATTAATCTGGATGATATCACATGCCGTACATTCATAGCCTATTAACCTCCCTCAATCATAGAAACACAAGAAAAAGAAAAGAAAAGATAATAAATAGATAAATAAATAACCTATTTGGGATTTCTTTTTTACTTATTAGGCTAGAATATCTTTTGTTCTTCTGTTTTTCGTTCTACTATTTAAATATCAATCATTTAAGGAAGACGATGATGGAAGCAAAAAAAAAAGAAGAGAAACGGATCATCTGCGATTAGCAAATTTGCTAATATTCAGAAAATCCTGTTGACACGTCTATATATTCTGACATGTACAATTCTAATAATACTAAAACAATAGAAAAAAAGAAGAACATCAAAAGAAAATAGAATGTTCGTTCCTACGGGATTCATCTTCCATGTTGAATAATTTGTTCATTAAATATTGTCATTATGCTTGTTTATTTGCTGTTCTTAGACTTTTGTTTTTTGATGATTATCAAACTTTAACTGTATATGTGTATAAGTGTATGATAAAAGAAAATATTGCCACCAGTGAATACTACTGTTAGATATTATTTCAGATACTATTACTATAGGAATAGAAAATAAAAATAAATAGATAAACAAAAAGTAATATGATTAAATGTGGCTGATCGTTTTTTTTTAATATCCAAATATCATAATGGTTACTGGTGCCAAATAGATTGTATACGTTTTCCAACTTCGATTTTGTGTTTATGTAAGTCTATAGTGTTCTGTCATCATTAAATCAATATGCGAATTAGTGATATTTAATATTAATAGATATGTAAATAATATAGGCTAGTATACAGAGCTTATTAACAAGCGAAAAAAAGGAATACGAATGATTTGAAAAGTATAATTATTATATTCATTAGTTAATTAATAGCACATCTTATGTAACATATTTATCAAAATCTAATAATCAATACAACCCGTTAGATCGTAGTGTTATCACAGACGAAATATTTTCTCTCAGATCATATATCTTTCGTTTTAACAAAAAGTTTTTTCATTGATTAATCTATAAAAAAAAGATAGTCAGTGTTTTCTGTGTGAAAAACTCTACAGCTAAATTAATAAACTGTTGTCAATACCTTACCGATACATTGCACATGTAGTAGACAGAAGAAGGTAAAAAACAACTAAAAATGATGATGATCGAGACCATTTACTAATTGATCTGAAAATAATAATATTTTTTTATAAAGAAAATAAACTTCTCATATGTGAATAACCAGTAAATTGTTGTTTTGAATTTGAGATCTGTTGCACACATTTGTTTGTAATTTCTTGTCATGAAATTATGTGGTTTTCATTAGTTAGATGAGAATTATTCGAAAAAAATAAGAAGGATCGATTGCAAGTATAATTCACAGATTTTTTTCTTCAATTAGTCATTATCGCTAATTACTGTTTTCATGAAGACAAAAATCTTCTCAAAAACTGTCTACTTTGAACTTGATAAATTACAGCTTGATTTATTAAAATTGTACACGTTTTTTTTCTTGGATGACAACTAAAATGACAACTATTTGACATAAATAATAATAATATCTCTTGGAGTATATTTACAACATTATTTCTGTCGATGATTAATAATGATACCAACAAATGCAATTAAATCTCTATTTTACAAAAGAATAAACAAAATTCATTTGTACTCTTAATAAATGTTTTAAGATGAATACTGGAATGTCAACATAATATTCAATTGCCTAGATCAACTGAAGAAGCCGTGATTTATTCAGGCATGGGCGAGTCCGAGTCCGGATTGAAAGATTTTTTGGTGGTCCCAGACTGGAGATTTTTTGAAGGACTCGTACTCGAATTTGAGTTTTTGTATTTTGAGTCCGATCTATTCAACGTTTAACATAAATGAACAGAGAAAAACGAAAAGCGAAATAATAACACCTTCTGTTTCACAAGAAATTGAAATTTTGTTCGGGAGACGAACATACAAAGTAACCTTATTTTCGAAAAATCAAATCCAGAACTCATTCAGTTAAAAAATAAAAATAAACCACACTCATTAAAACAGACTCTAAAAGATTACCGGACTTGGACTCGGCTTGAATTTTTAAGGACTCGGACTCGCTCATGTCTGGACTAATTATACTGAATAAAGAAAAATTTGTATTAACTCGCCGTCTTTAATCTGAGAATTAGGCTACCTTAGATCTGCTCTATGGTATTTGAACAACATTTTAGATTCTCGTTCGAAAATAGGCATGCACCGAGTAATTGACTAAGGATTTTATATTTTTTCCAAAACCTGGCGTTTCGTAAATTGCTTCGTTAAAAATTTTCTGACTCGGTAAGAATGTAGAGCAAACATTTCTCTAAAAAATGAGAGGTTGGACAACTCTGTATGATTTGTTTTAAGATTTCGGCAGCGATACTCAAGAACACATAATCGAATAGTAAGCGAGCATCGAGTACTCGACGAGTTTGATTAGTCGCTTATGGAGGCATCCCTGCCAAAATCTCAAAACAAATCATACAGAGTTGTCCAATCTCTCATTTTTTAGAGAAATGTTTGCTCTACATTCTTACCCAGTCAGAAAATTTTTAACCAGGCAATTTACGAAACGTCAGGTTTTGGAAAAAAGGTAAAATCCTTAGTCAATTACTCGGTACATGTCTAGTTGAAAAACCTACTACTCAAAAGATGAAATGATGTGGTACTTCCTTAGCTTAACCGTTTACTTTTGGAGAAGGAACAAACTACATTATAGACCAGAAGATTTTCAAATATGTAATCAACGGAAGGAACTGAAGTGTTTGTTTCTCGATAGAATGTTTCTTTTTTCCGATGCCTGAAGATAAATTAGAATATTACATAGTAATAGGTGAGGCGTCATGATGTTTTTCTTTCTTTTCCCGTCATCACCATTATCAAAACTAATAATGTGTCTTACTTAAAAAGAAAATTGAACAAATTTAAAATTGTCTAAACTTATTCATTCATGCAGAAAACAGTGGTACCAAAAGAAAATAATTCTGTGTAATTCAAACTCAACTATTTTGATGTTATGCGTCGATTTTCGTAGTGGAATATTTAAATTAATGATTTTGTCCTCTTTGAACTAAACAAGTTCAATTAAAACACAATGGCTTAAATGTAAAACACCGTAGAATGTATTTGAGAAAAAATGAGTCAAAAAAACGGGAACTGTTGAACTAGGTGGTTGAATTGTTTTAGCAAAATTTTAGTAACTAAAACTACTTGAATAAGACTTGCCTATGGATAACCTTTTATGCTGATTACAAGTCTATTATCTGTTCGTTGATTATATGACCTTTCAGAACCTGAATTTAAATCTAATTTCTTTAGAAATCCATCACAAACTTTCATCTGAATAACTTCGGATAGTTTCAGATTGTAGAACATATCAAGTTATCTATGTTAAGAAGTTTTGAAATCTAAGAAAGAAGTTTTCGATGAGTTATTTTCGTCGAGTCAAAATAATAAGATTAATTGAGATATTTTTCTCGATGAAATTTTATAACTCATCAAAAAGTCCTTTCTTAGATTTCAAAACTTCTTAACATAGATAACTTGATATTTTCTACAATTTGACACTATTCGAAGTTATCCAGATGAAAGTTTGTGATGAATAACTAAAGAAATCAAATTTAAATTCAAGTTCTGAAAGGTTGTATGATCAACGAACAGATAATAGATTCGCAACTAATATAAAAAAATATCCATAGCTGAGTATCGTACGTGAAATCAAAGTAACATTTAGAAACCTTCTACCATTAAAGGCACAATGTTCTTCTAGTTATTGTCAGTAGCAGTAAGACTACAAACAATTCTTTTTCATCTTCAAACATCTCGGCAAAAAATATATTAATTATTATGCATTCTCGAATGTTTGCTTGTCCATCACTTTATAAGAAAACTAGAATATAATAGAAAATGATTAATCTGTTGTCCTCGTTCAAATACACTATGACTGTCTACTTCTTTTTGTATACTTTAAGAAACGTGTTCAATTAAATACACGTAAAATAATGAATGGTTAGTGACGATGAATATTATCCGATCGAATGAATAAATGTGATTTGATGTGATGTAATGTTTTATTTATTTTAATTCAGTAAGACATTTAATTTAATTTGCGTCATGTCAATACCTGTTGGTCCAACTGCAAGCACCGTGGTGACACTTCATTGTTTACCAATTCGAGAATATTTGAGTTACGGTAATATTAAATCAATTGTTCGAGGTTTTGTGACAGAATATGAAACACCAAAAATAGTCACTATTCACTCGATATCAATTGCACTAATGTGTCGTCTTATTCAAATATTAATTTTATGTTATGGTGTTGCATATCTAATGATTTATAAAAAAGGTTATCAAGAAACAGATACATCTATCATTAGTTCAATTACTTTAAAAGTCAAAGGAATTGGTTATAATCAATCATCGAAAAATCAAACGTTAGTCATTGATGGAGCTGGTAAAACGATCAATGAGAGTCTCATAAAAGTTAGAATAGAAATGTTTGTTTCTAATTATTCTAGATTATATTGTACCACCTCAGGAAAATAATGCGTTGTTTATTATGACTAATTTTATTCGGACAGATCAAGAACATAAACGATGTCCAGGTAAATAATTGAATAATATACGAAAAGAGAACAGAATCATCATAGAATGAAAAATGAAAAATCATTTTGGAAATTTTTTCATTTATTGGAGAACGGCGTTGATAAGAGAACGATTTTTTTATATATATTTAAAAACACTGAAAAGCGAACAGATTTACTAATATCCAGAAAGATCTTCTTGAGGGAAAAGTATGACTTGATCACGTGACGGCTAAAATAACAGATATCTGCTGACCATGTAGATAATTACTTCATACATAGAAATCTTCATATATAAGAAAGTTACAATCTTCTACTTAATTGTATCACGCATAAAAGTGGTTTTTTGAAACTCTCTACAAATTACCCATAGATCTTGATACCATTTCTATGAACCAGTGGGAGAGGCTTTAAGAATATCTTGAGAATAACCTCGTTACTTATCAATTAATTAATCCGTGCTCTTTTCGATTTTTTTAATTCCATTCTCTTTTAATTACAAAGTTTGACGTAATTATCAAACCGTTCTCTATTCTATGCAACAGATTTCGTTCTCTTTTCATATCTTGCCCTTAATAATTTGGATAA
>CAJNOQ010005906.1:0-14481 GCA_905250885.1 Didymodactylos carnosus
CACCATAAGGTTATAATGCTAGATATGCACATGAAAATGTGTAAAATCGTTTTCTCTACAAAATGTGATCAAGACTAGGTCGGAAAAGCAGTGGGCCAAAATCAATGAAAAGCGGGCCCCCTCCTTTTCGGTAGATATATGAAAAATGACCATAAATCAGATAGCGCTTGTAAAACTGCAAAATTGTAGGTTCTCCAGGCTAAGGCTTTCCAGGAGGTTTTCAGAAACCCTCTGACGTTTAAACCCGCTGAATCTCGTATTTGACAACTCGTTCAGCATCAATACACTATTCTAAGTGCTTCGTAAAAATTTAGTGTGTTTCTGACTTAAAATGGCTGATTAATGGCAACTCTAGTTTTGACGGGCTTCATGCAAAAATCCGTTTTTTCATTAAAAATACCCTGGTGACCTTGGATCAACTTTTAGTCAAAATTAATCATTGCCACGTTGATCAGCACATTCGGTAACCTATGTTTCAAGCCTTTCCGAGATCTTCCGACGTGTCCGGATCGAGTTAACGTGGTCTCCAGAGAACCTTTCTAGCTCCGGAATCTTGTAAGCTAACGACCTGGGACTGCTCTAGAAACGAATATCTCAGTCCGGGCTACCTGCCTGTCGTCTCAAAAGTTAAAATTCGGAACTTTTTCAGTGGTGTGACATCTTTCGCAAAATATCTTCGCAGGGTGCACCACCTGCAGGTGATTTTGGGACAATAATTTTTGTTTTTTCT
The DNA here is from genome assembly GCA_905250885.1 of Didymodactylos carnosus. Lineage (NCBI taxonomy): Eukaryota > Metazoa > Rotifera > Eurotatoria > Philodinida > Philodinidae > Didymodactylos > Didymodactylos carnosus. Next base: position 731 of record CAJNOQ010005906.1, read on the forward strand.
TATTGCCCCAACATTTTTCTTTTGAACAGCGAAAATCACAACGTTTTAGCTGCTTCCTAGAAAAAGTTATTGAGAAAATGACCATCCGTTTTCTATTTTGAAATGGATAGTAGATCTCGGGTTGGTTTTATTTTAAACTAAACATCTAACTACGTGGGCTGACAGGACCCGATTTTTGATTTACGGCTTCGTTGATTTTCTAGAGATCCAAGATTCGGATTTTTCAGAGATCTTTGAGTTTCTAGAAAGCTAAGGTCTAATTCAAAAATCGGCCCCGTCAGCGCACGCAGTTAGGTGTCTAGTTTACAATAAAACCAACCCAAAATCTGTCGCTTGAAGTATATTTAAAAAAGTGCCCCGCAGTGGGAGTATTCGAACAAAAAAAGTGTTTTGAGAGGAAACGCTGTGCATTCGTTGGTCGAGTTTTGGACATGTAGGAAAATGCTTATAATATTTGAACTCAAGATCACACAGAGTTGTGCGAAGCCTTATTTTGATCAGAAAAGTCTGCTCTACAAATCTACATATTCAGAAAAAATTTGCTTGTGTAGGCGTCGAGAAAATAATTATTATTTGATGACTCTGGTTTTCAAGACTTAAAGAAACTTGCTCGAAAACCAATAAAAACCAGTTCTAGGTCCGAAAGCGATACAGATTCTTAAGGAAAAAGTCCATGTCCATTATAGAAATGATACGAAATCAAAATCATTTGAAGAAAAATTAATAAATGAATACAGAGATCGGCTACATTATAATATTAACGTGAGTAAAACACAAGCAATTCACAAATATACAGAAATTATCCAAAAACGGAAATTATCGGTAAAATAGAAAATAATTACACAAAGAATGTAAAAGCAAAATTATTGAATGGCAAAATATTGTTAATGATAATGATACACCGAAGAACGAAGACGAAATCAATAAAACTCAACAAAATATTTCGAATGATCATAAAATATCACAACAAGAAGAATGGAAAAAAAATATTAAAGTAGAAAAGAAAAATGCTCTGACAACAATAATAGAAGAAATAAAGAAAATATTCTTAAATAAGTGTCAACTTTTGTTATTCAACAAACTACATCAGCAAGAGGTACAATGTCGACTGAAAGCATGTCGTTTAGTTTACAACAACTCGAAATAAAGTATTCGGAAAAACTTCTATCTCATATAATATTACTGAACTTCTTAATAATTTAGAAAAAATTGATCAAAAAGAATTGACACTTAATGAGGTTTTTTACAAAAAATATCAATACTTAGTAAACGAAAACAGAATTATTTAAAACATTTTAATGTTTCAACAGAACAGGACAAAAATTCTGTTCATAGTGGAAAAATGTTAAAGTTCATTAGTAGACGGTTGGAAGAAATAGAGTGGTTGAAACTTAATTTCAAATTTGATTCATAGAGGAAAACCTGAGGAGGAAAATACAAAAACTTCTTCATGTGTACTAATTGAAAGTAGCGAATTTTCAAAAGAAATCATCAGCATTTATCCCAATATGCATAATGTAGATTTTGTTTATGCAATGTTTATTGAAATGAATTAATTTTCTACACGATAATATTAAAAAAGAGACATTAGAAAGAGCAGAATATCAAATAATATGTTTAAAGCAACATCGTATACAAATTCATAGAAAAAAAAATGACTTAAATCGAAATCATTCCAATCCAGAAGATTATGATTTTATAATTGATTTTGGAATTAAAATTATCGAATGGTTATATAAACGTTATAGAAAGAGTGAAGAAAAGCTTTGATGATATAATACAGATAATGCTTATGAAATGGCCATAAAAGTGTTTAACAATATGAAGAACGGATGTTTTTATCTGCTACAGAAAGTGAATATAAAACGCTCTTAAAAGATACACTCAATGCATTTCAATTAACTGAAGAATCGGGTAGAATTTTTCAAGAACTAAATGCAAAAAAGGATGAAAGTATTTGAATGTATTACAAATATGCTTGAGTATATGAAAACAGTTTATACAACTCTATTTGAAAGTAAAGGTACAGGAGTACAACAACAATGTAACCAGAAATATACTGAACCATAGAATCAAGATTATAAACTTTTGATTGAAATTTTAGATGAACTAGAAAATATATTCATAAATACTACAACCATTGTTAATGATCAAAATTATTTCACAAAAATGTTCAAAGCCTATTTAGAAAGAAATTCGGTTCACTTCGTAGAAATAAACAAACACCTATTATTGCCTATGACAAATTAATTCAAACAATTTATTTAAAGATATATCAATTTTAATTTTTAAAATAAGTAATCAAAAAATATTCATAAACGGTTTTAAAAAAACACTTAAAATTGGAAAATGATAAATACTGTCCTACATTCATTTGATCCAATAGTCTAAAAATAGAGAAAATTGGAATTAAAAATGAAATTTTAACTAAAGCATTAGGATGTACTGAACAATGTCCATTTTGTGGTTGTGATCTAGATGAATCGGGCGATATTAGATTTTTTTTTACGCTGGGAAATGAAAATAAAGAAAAGAAATAATAAAGAAAGAAGGCTCGAAAGGATCTGAGAACGAGATTTGACTAGACCTCTATCTTCTAGAGTCAAGTGGAGGATCCTTACACATTTTCCGCTGAAAAATGAATTTGTTCGCATTTCACTCTTTAATTCTGTAAACATATGTCACAACTAAAATACTGTCATTTCTGGTCGTACCTTTAGATAAGATTTGTGATTTATCTAAGACAATTTGGTCGTTAAAATCCTCGTTTTCATCCTCAACAAAAGGCGATAGAGAACAATTTCATAAACATTTGAAACAGATTTATGTTCACAAACGTCAGCTAATTACTCAATTATTTAAAAGATTACAAACAATCGCTTATCACATTAAAAAGGTTTAGTTTCAAAAATAACTTCACAACAATTATTTTCAATTTTACTTGTCGAACTGGCATTAACAGTAGAAGAAAACGAAGACGACGAAGATCATACAATCGTCTAGGGTTTTATCAACAAAAAATCTTTTATTCGAATCTCGTTCAAACGTCTATAAGTCGTATGACGTTATTTATTGAACTATTTCCGACAGAATAGCAGAATAGAAATGGGTGTATCACTGCACAGTCAACAGCATGATGGAATAGAATCTATTGTCATAAAAGTGAACAGCGGTCAATGGCATCATATATTCTTTAGGAGTCACTCGTTCAGCGTAGAATGTAATTTTGATTCTATACAAGCTGTGCGACGAGTATTCACAAGTGCAGGATTAAAAATACAAAGTTAAGAGTCAACATAATTAAGAGTGACTTCTTCTCCTCCATTTTTTCGTCTTATTAGAATAAACTTTCATTTTAGAGTTAAACATGGCATATTATAGAGTGAGATGTCCTCGGTAAAATAAGACCTTTCGTTTCAAAATTGTTTGCTCGTCCATTCGGTACTTGCAAACTTTTCAAATAGTTCGTCTTGGAGAAAACAGAGTTCTGTATAACATGAAATGTCTCTTAGTTTCCCGCAAAATTTTTTCTTCAAAAGTTATAAGCATTTTGTCAAAGGTCCTACAAAGAAGAGACTTTTGTAATACAACGTTTCTGATTTAAATTTTGATTCTGTCTAACCGAGTGACATTGGAAACCCCCTAAAAGTTTATTCAATCGAACTCAAAAATGTATCACAAATGCCTGAGACTATATTTAAAACTTCAATCTTTTTTTCGTTTTTCAACTTTTCCTTCTCGAGTTATATGGAGTTTATATTGTTTCGAGTATGTGTGGTAAACTTTCGAGCTCGATCGGGAAAAATTTGAAGGGATCGAGGTATAACTAGGTTAAAAATTGAGTTTCTAAAAAAATATATTCTAAACTTTGTTAGACTACAGCAAAAATACATCGACTTTCTAATTTGATATTCTATCTGTCAAAGGTTCTTTCAGACATAAATTTGGGCTTAATCGAATCTTGACTAGCATCTTTGTTATCAAGATGAAAAAAAAGAGGATGAGGTTTCTTTGATATAATTGTTTATTAAGCTTGTTCATATATTTGAATATTGTTCGATGACATTTACTTGTTTTAATGAATAAGAATTATACTCTTCCATCATTGAGTTTTTATAAAATCTTTTAAGACTCTTTCCACTAGTGGACGCAATCGATCAATTTTAGTTTGAATAGATGAAAGAAATTATAAATAATATTTATAAAAATTATAACGTTTAACACATACGACTGGCGTAGTTGCTCGTAATATTTTAATAGAGTTTTGTGTCAGAGGTGACGGAACGTTCCCAAACAGGGTAAGGTTTACGGTAAGGCAACAGAACTTTAGAAAATTTTTCGAGAAGATGCAATTTTCTGTAAAAGTTTTCGTAGCAAGAGCAAACAAGGAAATATATTTTTTTTGAGCTCAATTCGCCGAAATATGATATCAGCTCGAGCCTTATGAATTCAAGCTGCGTTTACTTAGGCTCCAAAAAAGGGGCATTGCTAGCAAAAAGGCCAAAAGAGGGAAAATGTTTGCGCTAGACTAAGCAAAGCAAATTTTTGTTTGAAAAACGTGGCATATCTATATAATTAAAGAACTACGCCGCCATTTTGAACAAAAGACTTTACATTTCGACGATTCTTGGCGTTCCTAATACAAAAGTTAGCATTTGATCCCGATCCAGTCCTCTGTCCTCACTGCACATATCTCATGTTAGTCTCTGCATTGAAGATTACTGGAAAGAAACGGAGTTTAATTAGCACAGCGAACTGTTTTTCGTCTTTTCTTCGGATATATAAGGTCTTTCTGCCAATGTAGCTACGTTTTATCCAAATAACATAGTGCCAAACTCAAAATTCTATATCAAAACTGGGTAAGGCTCAGCCTGGCTTCAGTCTGATCCAGCCTAGTGGTTTCGCCACCTTTGTTTTGTGTCATATTCACCAAATGTTGAAGTCTCAAAACATTCGATCAATGTTTGATCAAGTAATTGATCATCTTGATTTTGTGATAGATCTAAATAGAAGAAGAAAAACGATATTCTTTTAAATTTGATTGAAACGTTATATTCTTACCTTAATTAAATAATCCAAATAAATGTAGCCACCACTTCTGAATTGTTTGTCCTTTAAATTTATATTCTAAATTTGTCAATGTTAATTTCCAACAATCTAATTCATATTTTCGAATTAAATTTATTATATTTGATAGAGATTTTATTTTAATATCATAGGTTGTTTTTAATGTTCTTGATGAATATGTTGATTACTAATATGAAAGTTTCGTAAATAATGAATCAAAGCCATAGAAAAATTGAATTATATAGTTTTAAACGTTCAATAATTTATCAAATCAAATTAAAATCAAATTATTGAACGTTTAAAATCTTTTTCATTAACAAACTATTTAATTCAATTTTTCTATGACTTTGATTCATTATTTACGAAACTTTCATATTAATAATCAACATATTCATCAAGAACATTAAAAACAACCTATGATAGTAAAATAAAATCTCTATCAAATATAATAAATTTAATTCGAAAATATGAATTAGATTGTTGGAAATTAACATTGACAAATTTAGAATATAAATTTAAAGGACAAACAATTCAAAAGTGGTGGCTACATTTATTTGGATAATTTAATTGAGGTAAGAATATAACGTTTCAATCAAATTTAAAAGAATATCGCTTTTCTTCGTCTATTTAGATCTATCACAAAATCAAGATGATCAATTACTTGATCAAACATTGATAGAATATTTCACCTATGTAATTCAGTTTGATACAGACTAAGACGAATTACGCGAATACTTATCGACAACGATAAATCGTTAACCATCATCAAGTGAACATTATAGATGCGATGTAATTTTCTTACTTGAAACATGCCTGTCATAATCGGCATCGTTACATCTTTGTATAAATAGTATTGATCACATTTGACCATTGTTTTATAGTATTCAATTATTGTTGTGCGCCATTGTTGGTAGATAATTGAAAATTGTTGTTTTTTTGTGTACACTTTTCAACTCTAGTCGCATTTTTAAATTTTATGTAATTCATCATATGTATTTTCAATACGTTGTTTATTAAATAAATTTCCAATTAGATTTTGAGGAGGATTGATTAGTTTCTTATAGACACTTTTATCAAAACGATATACTTTGTTAATAGTATCAGTTGTATGATAATCATTCGTCGTTACAATCATTAATACTTGCCATGGATGAAGAATAGTCGAATCATTGTCACAATCATTCCAAATCATTGACTATCTTAAACAATCACGTCTAACATCTAATTCTAATTGAATATTTGAACATAGTTGAAGTTGATAGTGATGAAGAAATTGTTCGTATATCGGTATCATCATAAGGCATCAATAAATCAATTTGATGTAGACTAAGATGAATTACGCGAATATTTATTGACAACGATAAATTGTTAACTGGCATCAAGTGAACATTATCACATGAATGAACGGTTGACAGAGACCGACCTAAGTACTAAATAATTCGCGTATTTTCACCCTTACTCAGATACATTTGAGAATATAGATCCGAACGTCCACACTGGCCAGAACAATACTATTTTGTGGCCATCGACGCAACCTCTTGGCCAACGAAAAGGTTAGTATATGAATAGAGACACCAGTAGAGTATTTATCGTTTTACATTAGATATATATAATAAATTCTCCTTCTTAAGCTCTTCCTTCAGTTATAAATACGTCGCAATCATTGAAAAGGTGTCCATAGCAAGCAGATGAATGTAATGAAGAGAATTTTCAAGATATCAAACATAACTCTCAATTGACATTTAAGTTAAGGAGACGAATCTTAAATCTGTACTTTTTTGGCTCAAGTATGCTTTTATTTTCCGTTAAATGAGTGCACAATACCTCGCTGACGTCTAAGAGCCTTTATTCGAGTCACACATGTTTTTAGTTGTATTTGCCGATTAGACTACTCAATTCACAACAAACAGTTCGATGAATTCTGACGTTGCAACATTTTCTATTAAAAGAAAGCAAACGGACGAAGCGTTTGTTCCAACGTGCGACGATCAAGATTTGGAAGTGAATGCAATTAACCCTGTCATAAAGCAGCGAAGCAACAATTTCCCTGACGAAGCAAGTGGAGAAGGTGTGTAATGTTTACTTAAACCTATTTATTCAAACATTTAACAATGATATTTAACATTAATAGACAAACTTTTGGAAGGAGACAATATTTTACAATCTATCTCGACACCGCAAAATGATAATAGGAAGAAAATACCAGTCACTCAGGAGTTTGAACATTCAGATATAATATACCTAATACTCTTCTTTTATATATGCTCAAAAGATCATGGTGAAAAGCTACTGCTATTTAATATAATCGTTAATGATATAAACGAGAAATAATATGAGATATAATTTATTTTAGAAACTGACACAGATGAAGACACTATTTTAGAAAAAAAACTATTCGTAAAAAAGATATTTTAGAAGATTATGATCATGATTATGCAATAAATCTTACAGCCTCGTCACGAATTCGAAACTTCTGAGACCATCTCAGACTTGTTGAGAGATACCAGATAACTTTTCGAAATTGATCCCAGAATACAAAAAATTAAAATTATCATTGGCATATCTACAAACAAATGTACGACAAAAGTGTAAACCATTTTCTCTTCCAGTTTTTTTTCTCTTGGGTGGAAAACATTTAAAGAGATTCAAAGTATGCTATAAGTGGCCTACAATCAAGGCTACAAGATCCATATAATCGAAACTTTGCTGGACAAGAACTAGACTTTTAAGTATTAAAACATTTTTCTATACATCGATATTTCCGCGAACGACATTACCGCGAATTTTTTCTAGTACACATTTGGGTGTTTTTGGCAGTGTGTGGTGAGAGGTGGGGGTGTGGACAGTGGGAGAGGATACGTCGACATTTCTGCGAACCCAGATTACCGCGATAACAAATGCACCACGACTTTTCCACAAATTTTGAAAATAGTTTTAAAGATACTAAACTTGAAAAAACTAACGAAACAACTGATGTCACTGGTGAATCTACTTGTTATTAGAATTTTATTATAGGTTTATCTTCAACTTCAAAACGACATCAAAAAATACATTCTGTGTGAAACTACTTCCGAACTCATTCTCACACTGCCCTTCCATCGCGTACCACGTACTGCCCAAAACACTCAAATGTGGACTACGAAAAATTATCGGTAATGTCTCGCGCAAATGTAGTTCGCGGAAATTTCGTGTCACGAACAGCGCTGTCTCCGGCGTGGCTTCAGGCATAACAACTAACAAGCCCCGCATTCCATTTAGGGAAACACTTGTGGTTGCCACTGTGACGGGGTAGCTTTTCTGCAATTCTCTTGACGAGGAAATGCTACATCTAATGAATTTAATATCAATGTTAATAATCAATTACCAAATCCAGATACTGCTGCAGGTATAATAAATAATATTTGTTAAAGCATGAGCTATAGCCATGCTGGAGGAACCAGTATTACTAATAGCAGAATGAATATCATATTTATAATTAAATTCTATTGACTGATAACTCAACGACTCTTTATTATCCAGTTTCGGCAGTTCATAGTTCTTCTGATATATCATTTTGAATTACACGTAAATATTTCCTGTATTCCAATTGTTGTCTGACTTCAAACGAAATCTTAGGTAGACGAGACTGTGGAACACTTGCTCGATCAGCGTTCGCCATACTGTTGTATCAATCACTGTTTTGGCTTCTTTATCAACGCGTAGACCGAGAGTCAAATGTGTCAAACGGAGACATCTAAGCAGAAACTGATAGCCTGTTCGAGCTTAATGTTTCGAGAGAGATGGATGAGACTGCAGTGTGACGGATAGAGATGTCAGCTATGTAGGTCAGTGGTTAGAGCATAGACACGGAATGTCAAGATCATGAGTTCGACTCCTGATTTGGTCACGCATTTTTCCTTCACTCAGGGAGGATAGAGGTAGGCAAGTAGAAGTCTTCTATCCGATGATTAAGACAATGCTGCATAAATGCCAATATTTGATCGATCGAGACGTACTGAGGAGTGACACGTTCCAGAATGGGTAGACCGAATGGGTGTTGTTCGACGTCCCAAGTATTGGTTTGACAAGGCATTTGCTGCGTTTGTGATGTTTCGAGGTGGTGGACATAAAAATTCCTCAATTGTTTCGCTTTCTCCAATTCACGCATGTTGAACAAAGCATTACCGAATATGAAAACACTGGCTTGTTGATCTCTACCATCAACACTCTTCTTCACATATTCACACATCCCCTTCATATCTTGATCGTCTTCATTACATAGTGTCAGCTTAATACACCACAACGCCTCTCTCTTATCGAACATGACATTCTCAAGTCGAAACACAGAGCCGAGAGTGAAGAGAACTTCTTGCTCATTGTGGAAGAAGCTCATGTCACTGATATCAGCAAATGCACGAGTCTCGAGTCGAGTGTCCGTGATTCTTAGGGAAGTCTTGTAAGCCAATGGTTTTACCTTTCTCTGTGGATCCAGTTAGAATTGATTTACAAAAATGCATGGCCAATAGATTTAGAAATTTATCGATAGACACAGGCCGATTGTTCAAGCTCCGGTTTAATTGTGAGAATGAATTCGAAAAGTGGTTTCACACAAAACATGTTTTCATGATGCGAAACTAGATATATGTGACTGTATCAGATAAAGACTAGTCACCACTTAACTTCAGTTAAGTGTGAAAACATGTTGGGCAAAATACAAAACCTGCCTCATTTATTCGTCTTTCCGATAAACAAGTCTTCGCGATAATGTCGTTTTTTGTATTCGTGGTAATGTCGCTGTATCTTATATTACAGATTATTATAAAGAGAGAGAGGTGGAGCATTTGTACTTCCTCGGTTCTAATCAACATCTTATTCCTTCATTATCATGCCGAATGATGATACATTACTGATTGACGAAAAGTCTATTTTCGATCAAATTATCATTAACTATCGATCATCAGTGAACAAAAGACAAACAAAATGGAAAAGGTTATTGAAAGAGGATTACAATAACATTATTAAGAAATTGAGAGAAGTATTTGGCAATATACGGCAGAGCGATATTGATCATGTCAAAACAAGTCCAACTATTGAACAACATCAATGGTTCCAAATATGAAGTCATCTCCACAAGTTAATCGGCTGATTACGTCAATTAAAGAGCAGATCCCATCTAAAATCGATATAACTAATCGCTTACTTCATCAACATCAACACCTAGTCTCGCAACAACAGCAGTTTATTGATCTTGTTTCGCAAGATCTGCCAACAAGCGATCTGGTCTCATCACCACCTTCTATTCTTTACCTATACCTAGTTTGAATAATTCTACTGATTTTTATTATCAACACCGCGTAAGCGATGTCTTTCAGCATCTGCTCAGCCGTTCGTATCAGTGAATAATGCGAGTAACATTGCTTCACCCCTACCGTTATCGCCTATAACACATGCGATTACAGTTTCGATAAATGCCGTCGATCAGGCACTGCCATTTTCAAAATTTATTTAAGAGATTTATTTCACAAATCTCAACCAATCTGTAGCGGATCATCTGAGCTTTTCCATCAATAACGCGATCATAAAACGGGAAAAATCAGTAGTACTGTTGGAAGTAAAACTAACGTCTAATCTGTCATGGGGTCAGCACGTTAGAGATGTAATCCTCGGATGTAGAAGACGCTTAGGTTCAATGTTTAGAACATTCCGGGAGTCTCCGGTAGAGACCAGGTGGTCTTCGATTATGAGAGCGGGTTTACAATAGACTAAATTAACATTAATTAGTACTAATTATCAATAACAGTCAATAACACGGAGGAAAGAACAAAAATGTTTACATATTTTCTCCTAGTAATATTCTCCATACATTTCTCTATCGATTTAGGCAAGAACCAAGTTTTTATGATGAATGGAGAACGGATAGGAAATTTTTAATACTACCGCGTGCTCAAAAATTTAACAGCATTTTTTTCTTAGCTAAATAATGTAAGCAAGCTGAGATCTACAAACTGGGAACGTTTGAAGAAAATCTAAACGGCGGACGGCCTCGCTTAAACCCAAATGTTTACCCCATGTTCAGTGCAATAGATGGATTGAAATAAAACGGTTACAAGGTACCCTTTAATGCCACACATTGCACTAGACATTTGTCTCTTCTTGTCATCAGATCGCCAAGGTCCCAATGGCGCTAGTTTATCCGCATGTGTCAAATTAAGACATGTAACGTGGTTTAAACTCTTTTATATCACTAGAATTTGTTAAAAAACATCACATCGGCTCTTAAGTTCATCTGCACTATCTTTTCTAAAATGCATTTACTTATGCACTTTAGGATCTTGTAATTGGTCGTTAAACAGCCTACTGTGACTTGTATGATTGCTTGGTCAGAAACAAAGTTAAAGTAAACAAATAAATCGAATGCACTTAATCTAGTAAATAATTTGATTTAGAATCTAAAATGGTATGTGGACTGCGGTCGAAGTGCATCCACTATCGAAGCTTAAATAAAATAGAAACACGCCTCAATGAACTTAATTACAAAGACTAGTAAAACCGTTTTAGCCGTTTTACGTCATTTTCAACTGAAGAACGTGAGTACACGAACTATGGAGTTGTTCTAAAGAATTTGAGTGACAGAATGATGCCATATCGGACACTGGAAGATAGTGGTTAGTATGAAACTTTCCTATAATGATTTTTTTTTGTGTTTTCTTTTAAATACCTAATATCTGGTTTGTGTTTAAAACTCCATTGTTTTATGAGTAGCTTAATAGAAGCTAAAGCGTTACATAGTATAAGAAAGTAGGCGAAGTTTACCGATGGTGGAAATTTGTCGTTAGACATATTTTACTAAAAGGAAGTTCATATAATTGACCACAGTAAGAAGTCCTCTGTTATATTGTAGATGTTTTTCTTTACAAATCTATTTAACTGTTTAGGCATTTAAGTTCACTTATTGATTATTAAATTAAGGAGTAAACGAAAAAATAATCAATGTTAGTGTATGTTTATTTTGCTTCTCACACTACTGTTTTTCATTATGTTATTGCTTGTTTAAAGTTCGTCATACTTAAGTACTACCACTATCGAGCTAATAAAAACTATTTTTATTATTTATTCAAAAATTTACGTTGTCAATATTGTTGTTAATGATTCGCTAAATTATAACATTGTCTATCGATTTGCATGTGATTTCTATTGATTCCGTTCATATGTACTGAAATTCAAATAGAGAAGAATCACTACAATACGTTGCATAGTAGGCTTGATGAACGCTATTTCAATCTCACGTTGTAATGAACTCTTTTAGAGGTAGCATAGGCGGCGCAAGTTAAAGTTCCTAGGGGTAGCAATAAACTTTTAACTCATAATTTTAATAAATAATAATAGTAAATTAAATTTAAATTTAATTAATTTAAAGCATTTCATGAAGAAGAAAGACAAAACATCTCGTATTTTTTCGTTAAAATGACAACAATAAACAAATTCTTTTCGATTTATTGCCAAGTTCAAAACATTTTCTGCTACAGAACGCGAAATGAACATCAATATGCTTCCATAAATCATTCTTTCTTTATATTTTATTTAAAACTGCTAAAAAATCGAAAAAACACATTTGCAATAACGAGAACAAAACAGGTTGTATTATGTTGTTTCTGTGGACTTTCCAAACACAAAAACCTTCATTGGCCAACAAACTCTACAACGAACAAAGCTTAATGTGTTAATTTTTTAATCAAGTCAACGACTCACAGAATTACAAATTAATGCATCATGTACTTGCTTCAGTAATGTTGCTAGGCGAAACTCTCTATATTTCAAAAAAAATAATAAAGTGCATTAGTGTGTTACTCGTCTAGAAAAGGTGAAGGGCTTGATTATCAGCTACGATGTTATCAAAAAAAGTAATGTAATGCTATTTCAAGATAACTAATGGGCGGTACGTCCCTGTATATTTACCTTCATAATCTCTCGTGCACGCCAATAAAATCATTTTCTGTGCGTGTTTTTGTTCTTATAAATTAGTTATAAATTAGTACGTGAGGCTGATGATTCTGAAATATTTCATTTATATGTTGAAATCACAAAAGGACGAAATCGTGGTAAGTTTGTGTGACACTGTTCTACAGATGTCCGTAACGAGCTTCTCTTCTCCTTCGCAATATAGGTCATTTCAAAATGCTGACAAATTCGATGGAATGTGAATTTTTATTAACGGTGGCTTTGGAGAAGATGCGTGATTCTGGTATTATCACTATTGTAAAAGATTTAAAAGATGCAGCTGATACAGCCAATTTGTTTATTGCCAGAGAACATTGTGAATTTATTAATCGTTGTGTAATTGCAAATGTTGCCATCTCAACGACAACAACAACGGAATTGTACGATGTAACGAAATTGGGCCACGGTAAAAAACAAAAAACAAAACAGAAAAAACAACAAGCAGCGGCAGCAGATCGTAAACCAGCAACGACAAAAACAAAGAAAACTGTTGTTTCTACGTCAAAATGTTTAGCAACGTCGGCTGCTGATGAAGAAGACGACGCTGAAGCAGTCGCAAAACCAGTGGCTAATACTACACGATTAGTACCAAAATTACGTCTATGTCCAATAACAGTCGATGTTGGTACAAAACAATTGGGTGGTAATTTTCAGAAATCTGCGACCAGCAGTTCATCGGATAAAAAGAAACGAAAACAAGATGATGA
>CAJNOQ010005907.1:0-14480 GCA_905250885.1 Didymodactylos carnosus
AATTCTTTCCAAAGACCTTGGAAAATTCTGAAAATATGTTTTTTATAGGTTTCTCGATATGCTCTTTCATCTCCACAGATCAGAAAATCGTTTAGAAAAAAAACGTTTTTGGCTTGAAGAACCAAGGTTTTCTAAAAACCGGGACTTAGAGGGCCTAGCGGCCCAAACGGTTTTCATATTCGGAATCAGCATAGTCGATTACCTATTGTGAGCTGGACTAGAGCTAAAAAGCGATTTATCAGTTGGTGTCCTTCCCTCGTGAGTGCTGGAGACACCACTTTTTATTGTGTGTAATCTTCTTAAATTTCTTACTAAAAGTATATCCGGCAATCGCTCAATGCTTTCGCCAGAGTCCGTTGACGAACAGTTGGTTAACGCGTAAAACAACTATGAAGGACCAATTGTCTGTACGAACACTTCAACTCCGTACAAACACAATTCCAACAAGAGTACAGTGTTTAAGAGGAAAGGCTGGTAATAAGTCCTGCAGAAGGTGTGGTGCTGAACAGGAATCTCACATCATATACTCCAGTTTTGACCGAAGGTGCAGGGTGGTCGGTGTTGACGGTACAATAACATTTGTCGTCAGATTGCTCAACGATTACCAAAAGAAGGTCATAAGGTCTATACTGAACAGGGTATCGAGTCCGGGTATGCAAATGAACATCTCGCACCCAGACATGGTTGCAGTGAAAGACAGAGCGGCATACACGAGAAAAGTGAATCGGTATAGTCCACTGGCCAGCAGCATATGTGAAATGTACGGTTGTGATCGTGCGTAATCGATAGTCGGTTGTGCTTCAGCATCTGGCAGCTGGAGATTTGACGCAGTCTTGGGTTCCGCTCGAGCGAGTTGGCCTTGATGACGGTGCGTTGTGTGGAAGACAGTCAGAAGGTGGTGACGACGTTCATGCATAGTGCCTAACGTTTCTCTTCAGGACATGCGCCGCGTTCGTCACTGTGGACAAGGTGTGATTGGAGAGAAGTAAGTATCAGTTTCATTTAGATTGTTTGATCATTACATTGTCATCGGGTGGTAACATCAGGAGAATGGCATGTCAAAGCTGGTCGACCATGGGAACATCATCGAACAACAACTGAGCCAACAGTCGGTGGCAATGAAAGAATAAGCATATAGTCAACGATCTGTGGCATAAGCCAATGTTTTGGAGACATCGACATAATGTTTGTTCTAACCTCATTGCATTTCAAACTGTTGTCTAAATGTTTAACTGATGTTTTCTCTCTTCTGTTTTCGTTTTTGAGCTCTTGATCCGACTGTGTAGTTTACCATTTCGTGACAGTCGATCTTTTTATGGTTGAGTGCCTGTTAGCCGGGGCGGATACAATATCCTGAGCAAATACAATAAAGCAGCCGCTAATGAGCATCTCAGTAATTAACTGATACACTAAGAAGTTCCTTTGTAGCCATGAAGAGGAAACATTTTTACAAACATAATGGTAGAAAAGTGTTTTAGAAAATGTTTTTCATTCGAGAACTAAGAAGAAGAAACTCCTGCTGTACTAAGAAACTCCTGAGAACTAAGAACTAAGAAAGTTCTATTTTTCCGGTTTTGTAGAACTTCCCTTACGTCACTAGACCATACGAGAGCTATCCTAAATACTTCGGTTTACCTTTCGAAGGTGAATCAAATGGTATCCAACAGGTCTGAATTCGACCAGATTTTCCTAGAGATATTATCACTTTAATGCCGATCGACATTTCAGTCGTATTTTTGAATTTCTCGGAAACAATGAAAGATTTGAACTGATCTTTTAACAAATGTGTAACTTCTACAGATTAAACAAGAATGAAAGTTTTAGACCAAACCAATTTATTTTGTAGTAGTTTCAAATAATACAAAGTGAAAATGTCACAGGACATTTAATGTATGAATTACTTTTTTCAGAAAAGACTGTTTCATCTAACTCTAATTGATTGTGCTTAAGAAAATTTCTTTTGTGAAGTGGCTGTTTTTCCAGGTTACTCTTGGTGCTGGTTTCAACTCTGTGGGTCTAAAAGTTTTGTAAGAAAATTTATATTGACTTCAGTTTGAAGCACATATCCAAACAACTTGAGAAGTCAGATAAACACAAATAAAAGTAAAAAAATATATTGAACGTGGCACTAAAGAAAATGGGTTATATTTCAATTTTTCTTACGAAAAACAACTATTTCGAGGAGTATTTCAGGTATATTATTGTGGTAATATCTAGAGATTTTGGGTAGAGATATTTTCAGAAGTGAATATAATAACGCCGACGAGTGAAACTAAAAGTATTTGAAAAACCTTATTAGTTGAACACTCATTGCAAATTCACTCATATACTCACTATTCATGATTTGAAATAAGAAGACATGTTAAACAATTTAGATGGATGAATAAATCATCATACACTCATAGAATATTTCATGCTGCTTTTTCTCGTTATAATGAACCACACGAATATACAATTTGTTTTTAGAAATGTTTAAATATACGATCAACATTATCTCTTTTTATATTTACTACCAAGTAGTGAAGTGGCTCACAACAGTCTTACAAGCTACTGTGCCAACAAAACAGTGGCGAGTGAGCATGATTTATCCGAATAAGGAAAACCAAATGCGGACTCAGATAAATGAAAAAAAAGGAGGAACAGCGACCAACAACGAGAAGAGTCAACTGAACAACAACCATCAGTCTTAGCACCACCACGATCAAGCATAGTACAAAACGGTCTTATCCTGTTAATGGCTTTAAAGCTTCCAATCAATCAACCTGAACGTCAGGTCTGGTGGCACCGTCACAAAATATATAAAAATCTTTATTTTTTGCTTTTTGACACTTCCGTTCGACTTCATAAGTGAAGCTGTCTATGTTCTACCAGTTTCAGACTTTCTCAACACTTTCTTCTAGTTCATAAGAAAAGTGAAAGTTTCGTCAAAATCTGAGCGTCTTTTCTCCACAGTGCAGCATCTCAGTATTTACAATTTTAAAGGTTGACCCTTAGAAATGTAGCGACCGCAAAGTATTATCCGACAGAAAAGAAACATGATAAACAACTTCTACACCCGCATATCCGCTCCAAAATGCTTACCCGCGGAGAAGCTGCAAGGAAGATCTGAAAAAAGCATACTTTTAGCTTCCCAAACCTCTTCTCCAGATAAAATCCAATTTCTCCTCCAAAACTTGTCCAAAACTTGCTCTTTTTAGTATTTCTTTATTTCTTCACTATTTTCCGTGTTGCATTAGCATAAGCCAGCTTTTCTTTGTGACAACCATGCTTGCAAAAATAAAAATTCAGTATTTCAATGAATATTCAGGTTTCAAAATTAAAATTTTATTCATATTTTTAGTGATTCAGAAGTCAGTGCTATCTGCCAGATTGTTAACCGACGTCGCTCAAGCTTAAATCCATTGCTAATTATGGCATCGACTGCAACTTTTGCGTCGTCATCAGGCATCATACATGACGGGAATACCAGAATTTAGACAATCTGAATTTGGCCGCGCGGAATTTAGACAATGTCCAAGATCGTGCAGAATTTGGACCAATTGTATAAATTCTAGTGGATTTTAACAATTCTTGTGAGTTTAGAACGTTGTCAAAGCACTAGTGAAATTGGACAATTTGTCTAAACTCCTTTAGAATTTAGATAGTAAATTTATTGCATCCTCTAGTATTTGAAGATTATGTTATGATCGGACCTCTATATCGCTCAGTCATAATCTTTAGAATAAGTGTCCTCCTTCAGTATATTATTTTTCTTCATCATGGATACGAGTTGTTACACGGGACCTTCTTTCTGATTTTGTTAGACTATATAATCATTCTACATATATTGAAGCGAAATAACATAAAAAAGATTACTTTTACTTTTCACCAATTGCACACAATAAGTAATAGCAACAGAAACAGATCCACGTTGATCGTCTATCAGCGTACGTGTTGTGTTTTGATGTAATATTCTTTCATATATATGAGCGAAACGTATAGGCATTGTACCGTTGAACGGAAATAAGAAAAAATTAAGTAATCGATGCGCATTCGATGGATATATGCACGGTGTCTCCAAAAAATCTCCAGTGGACCTTCAGGGGAACTTCAGAAAACCTCTTAACGAAATACATATACCAGTTATCCAGTACCACCAAGAAAATCAGATGTAATCATCATACATATACGGCAACGCTTCTTTACCTAGCAGAGCCTGCTGATACAACAAAGCGAAAGGCAGCGAATAAATGATTGCAAATTGTATGCAAGAAATAATAACAGGAGTATAGGAAGAAAGCAAGGACAAGGATAGGTATAATAATACACGTATTTCCAACACTTGCATTTTACCAACTTTTATCTTATGAACTATATATGGTTGATTGTCTGTAATTGCATTCTACCGTACTCCAGCAAAAGTTGTAGCGTCATCATCAGTTGTCAACAGATTTAATCGCATCATAAAAAGTAATTAATCGACTCAAACGTTCATAAATAAGTTAAATAACAATAACGAATTTGGCGTCGATTGCAGTTCAAATAACTTACCCTTATTATATCTCAAATCGCGAAGCACAGAATGATATGTTTTGGTTCTTTTTTTTAGATGCAAAACGATTGAAAATTAACATCGGTTGCGCTTGTATGCAGAAATGCACAAGGGAGATCGAAACTTAATTAAGCTAACTTAACGCAAACGTGACTGGTAAGCGTGTCTACAAAAACATGATTATTATTTGGCATAATTCTTATATTTATTCAGTGAGAATACTTGTTTAACAAATGAATTGTTCGTAATAACGCTAGTTGCTTATTATTCTATTCGATGTAAAACGTTAGCGTGTAGGACTTTTCAAGATTTTTTTGTTTCAATCACATCCTAGAATTTATACCATTCAACTTGTGCTGGACCTATAGATATTTTATTGTTGGATGCTAATGTCCGAAAGATAAGATTTTTCGAAAGTCTCCAATATCAGCACTCAATTAGTTTTGCGAGGACAAAACGCTACGATGTTCAGCTTGATTGATTACTTCCGTTTTGATATGTTCAGAGGTTATTTAGCCATATGAACCGCCGTATGCTCTAGGAAAACTGCAATATCTCCGAAATGCAGAAGAAAAGTTCCCTCACCGCTACCCAGGTTTTAATTGATCGTCCTAAGTTTTCACTGCAAAATGGTAAAAATCGCAATTTTTTTCTCTCACTTCCATTCAAACTAATACTCTGTTGTTATTTTTGGTCTTGTACTTTCCAGCACAATTTATGTAGCGTTTTTTTTTTATTTGCTTTTAGTTGCAACTTGGAGTGATTCTTTAAAAATTTGCAAACAAACCACACCACTTCTTGTATTTCATATGTATGTATGTACTATTGAAAAAATTAAACCTTTAGACGAATACCAACTTTCATGACTTTTCGGGTACATTATTCAACAAGTAAAAAGCAATAATGACTTTTTTTTCTATTGCTTTCTTTTTGCTATTGTTTGACTTATAAGAAAAAAAAGTGAATATATACATTAATTCTTTCAGAAGAATTCTTATATTTCGTTCGTTGGCCACTCATAGCAGAACAAATACACAATAGCCTTTTTTTGTGATTGGTTTTGGAAGGTTAAATGAAAAAAAAAGCGATTATTAATTTTAATCATATTCATTAAACAAACATTAGCGAGTAACGATCAAATGAATAGTGAAACAAGAAAGGACAGTCTTTGAGTAACAAAACAAACAGACATATAAACACATATGCGGTTCGTATTTAAGCTTGACAGCGTTTAACGTTAAAAAATTAATTAGATTAGAAACCTTATACGTTTTCACTTTTGTAACATTGAATGTAAACGGACAGTCATACTATAAGACTTCTCAGAGCGGAACTGAAAGTCTACATTAGAAAAAATATCCTTGAAAAAGTAATTTATGACGTATATTTTTATTTAATGGTGGTTGTTGCATATTCTCTTTTCCTATAAACATTTTTTCGACAGTTACTTTCACATGCATACCCCTATTTATTCGAACGCTTGCACGCGTAATGTAGCATTTTGCTAAATACTATTTTTCCAAGATACGAGTCAAGTGAAAGCCCAAATGATATAACAGCATTATGAGAGAGATTGAAAAATCGACTTTTTTTGCGCCAGACGGATCAAGGTGAAATTTTGGGAAATGAATCGTGACTATTACTTATACAGTTTCCGAAAGTTTCATCTTTACACATATAATGGTGTCAAAGATAATTACTTTTATAGTTGACGCTAAGTGGGTAGCGATTATTCTCATTGAATGTAGCGCTTTTGAACTACAGCAATTTTTTCGAAGAGAAGGTCTAGGGCTTGTCCAAGCGTGACGCTGTGACATTTTTGACACAGTAAATTGATCTTTTCTCAAAAACTGTATGAGCTAGAAACTTCATTCTTGCGCCATTCGACGCAGCACGCCATACTCTACTTTCGATATAAAAACAAAGGTATATGGTTAAAGACTCGAATTTTTAGAACCGTTTGTCGGTGCGTGACGCTGTGACAAAAAAGACCCTAAATTCGAAGTTCTTCTCAGTAAAAGCTAATTTACTCCAATTTAGAAGACCTAATAAAAAGCGTCTGAAGCAAAGTTTGTAGAGGAGGAAACGAGCTATTGATTACTAAAGAAAAGATTTTCCGATGAGCTTCCCATCCCTCAATAATTGTGTTTTAGCGCCGTGACGCTGCGACACATGTTTCTCCCAACAAGTTTTGGAGCACTAAACATTGCTCAAAGGATTTGCTTTTCACATTGAACGTAGTTCTAGGCATCTGCTATAGACTAACATGAAAATAAAGTCGAAAAAATGTATTCACTCCCTTAGAATTGTCCGAGAATCTCAAAACTTCAAACTTTATTAAAAAGCTTGTTTTGAGTCTAAAGTTCAAAAGAAACACACCATCTTGTAGTGAATCGAATTCTATCGACTACTGTGATCTTCCATTATTTAAGGAAAGGTGTCTAGGTCAGGAAATTGAAAATATAGTTTTCAAAAAACGTAAAACTGGATTTTTGCCACCAAAATTTAACTTTTAAAAAAAAAATAATGTAAGATTCGTAATTAGCATCAAAAACTACATCTAGTGATCTATATAAAAATTATTATAAAATGGAATGTTGGGTAAGAGTGAAATACAGAAATAATCTCAGAATAATCTAATATAAAAGAAATATTAGATTGTATTGTTCCAAAACAATTACCGATATCTGGTGCTTAACTGACGAGGGAACGTTCCCAAGTGTCCAATGGCTTTTTAATCGAAATCTAGTAGGTTATAGATTATCGATCATGCTGATTCCGAATATGAATATGGGAGTTTCCCTTAGTCCTTCGAAGATCCGGTCTTCTGGAAAACCAGTTTTTCAAAAACTCTAAAAAATGACAAAAAGCTTTCTTAATCAGGCAGGATTGTAGCGCGCAAATTTATGATTAAAATGAGACATCTCCCAGTTCTACATGACTTTTCTTTGAAAAATTATAGAATCTATAAGAAAAGCCCCAAATTGTCCGTTGTTAGCTCAAAACTGCAGAAATACGGAAAAAATTAATTTAGTGCCTTTCTTGTAAATTGTATAACCTTGCAAAGAAAGGTCATGTAGAGCTGGCAGATGTCTCATTTTAATCATAAATTTGCGCGCTAGAATCCTGTCTGATTATAAAAGGTTTTTCTCATTTTTTGGAGTTTTTGAAAAACTGGTTTTCCAGAAGACCGGATCTTCGAAGGGCTAAGGGGAACTCCCATATTCATATTCGGAATCAGCATGCTCGATGACCTATAATCCACTAGATTTCGATTAAAAAGCGATTGGACACTTGGGAGCGTTCCCTCGTGAGTAGTATTGATCAAAAAACGCATATACCCATTACTAACAATAAAACATAGTACTGACTTACTATGATATTGTCTTGTTTAATATTTGAGAATAGTTGACAAATGCTTAAATACTACAATACTCTATATATATACAAATAAGAAGAACATTATCATACTTTTTCTTAATTATGCATTTAATCATAAATCGTAAGGACAACTTTAATAAATTTATCTACCAAAATAAATTGCATGTATACGTATACATATAACAAAAGAAACCGATAATATCGAAATGTCATTAATTGTCAGTTTAAGAAAAAAAGCTCTACAAACTAGTCACTTTAGAACTACTTTTTCTCTCGAATTTGTATTAATAACACACAGTTAGTAGAAATGACAGTTTTTCAGCGCTTCCTAAAGACTTTCTGAAAAATCCGCAGAAACGATGGATGAAGATTATGACAGCAGACATCATGAGCTATCCAATAATGTGCTTTGCTTAATATCAACATTTTTACGAAACTTTTCTTTTAGTATTATCAGTATCTTTCTTTATGGGTCTAATAACATTTAATCGAGATAACCTTGGATTTCTCTTCAAGACTCTATAAAATACTTCATAAAATCTGAATGAATCTGTGGACTTTACTGGTATGGTAGAATATATTACAATCAAGCATTATTGCACTGGGAGCGTAAGTACGATTTTATTTCAATATTTTATCGAGTCCTGAGGTTGCCTCGAATAAATTTTATTAGCGTCATAAAGTCATTATTACTTTTTACTTGTTGAATAATGTACCCGAAAAGTCATGAAAGTTGATATTTGTTTAAAGGTTTAATTTTTTCAATAGTACATACATACATATGAAATACAAGAAGTGATGTAGTTTATTTGCAAATTTTTAAAGAATCACTCGAAGTTGTTAAAAAAAGACGCTACATAAATTGTGCTGGAAAGTACAAGACCAAAAATAACAACAGAGTATTAGTTTGAATGGAAGTGAGAGAAAAAAATTGCGATTTTTACCATTTTGCAGTGAAAACTTAGGACGATCAATTAAAACCTGGGTAGTGGTGAGGGAACTTTTCTCCTGCATTTCGGAGATACTGCAGTTTTCCTAGAATATATTACAATCGATTACAACGATTTACAACGATTCTATTACAAACGATTTATGATTAAATGCATAATTAAGAAAAAGTATGATAATGTTCTTCTTATTTGTATATATATAGAGTATTGCAGTATTTAAGCATTTGTCAACTATTCTCAAATATTAAACAAGACAATATCATAGTAAGTCAGTACTATGTTTTATTGTTAGTAATGGGTATATGCGTTTTTTGATCAATACTACTCAGTTAAGCACCAGATATCTGTAATTGTTTTCGAACAATACAATCTAATATTTCTTTTATATTAGATTATTCTGAGATTATTCCTATATTTCACTCTTACCCAACATTCCATTTTATAATAATTTTTATATAGATGTGTACAGGAATTTTCTTTTCTTTTCTACTTGATTTGATTACTTGTTCAAAGACAATTAACCGCTATGTTTCAAAAGATTATTCTTTTATCAACCTATCAAAAATACATATACTTTTCTTTTACAGTTTATTCTACTCTGATACTACTATTTAGACGAAACAAAAATTATTTTTGTATAAAGCTGTCTGTCTTCCTTGCGGACTGATATTCGATGAAAATAGTATTTTTCCTTTTGTTGTATTCAACAGATATCTGTAATTCTTTTGGAACAATACAATCTAATATTTCTTTTGTATTAGATTCTTCTGAGATTATTCCTGTATTTCACTCTTATCCAACATTCTATTTTATAATGAGCATTTTATAATGAGCTTTTTTTCTTAAACTGAATTCAAGGGAAGGAAAAATACTATTTTCTTCGAATATCTGTCCACAAGGAAGACAGACAGCTTTATACAAAAATAATTTTCGTTTCGTGTTTTTATATTCTCTCTGATTATTTTGCTTTTAACGTTCTCATACTAAATTTACTTGAGACTTATTGGTTGATGCTATACAAAGAGGACAGGACAAGTATAGTCAGTAAATCGCTAACACTTCATCTAACTATCACGAGCTAGAGAGAAAGTCGGAAAAAGACATGGAAAAAAAAGTTTATCTAACTCACGAGTGGAAAAAAAAAAGTATGAGTTTTGAAACGTTAATCATCAATATTGAGGCCACATATCTTAAAAACTAAAACGAATCTTTTTCTGAAAAATACATCAGTATATAGTACAACTTGTGTACTTCAAACTAGTATAAAACGTGGAAATAGATCCTTTCTACTTAACTTAATTTTAATTCAAGAAATTGGCAGAATATAGAATAAATTCATCCGTTTCTTTCGAACATAGAAGAAATGAACATCTCGACAAAACGATACAATTTTTTCCTTTTCTTACTTTTCTCTTTAAGAAAAATAACGTAAACTATACATATGCACGAGGAAATCAGAAAAATATATGAAGCGGAAGAAAAATAAGATTAAAGTAAAGAAAAGTAAGCGAAGTATATTTTCTGGCTACAAACACTAAAAATTGCAATTTTGTTGGAAAGCTATAAAATAGCTTCTCATTAGGACGAACATTTATTGTGTCGGCTGGGATGAAAACTAGAAAGGGATCTCATTCAAAAGCGCTACATTCAATGAGAATAACCACTACCTATTTAGCGCCAACTATAAAAGTAATTGTCTTTGACATCATTATATGTGTAAAGGTGAAACTTTCAGAAAATGTATAAGTAATAGTCACGATTCATTTCCCAAAATTTCACCTCGAACCGTCTGGTGCAAAAAAAGTCGATTTTTCAATCTTTTTTACAATGCAATGTACTCGAGAGAAGATGTAGATACAGTCTAAGACCGCTAAAAGTCAACATAACCCGGCGATTGTATGTTCTTTAGTCATCTTTCACATAAAATCATGAGCTTGATTCAAACCTTGATACTATGGCTCGAAAAATTATTCCTTTACCTATACAATGTGACGTTGTTTTGTGCACAATTTCAGAACGAAACAAGGTCGAGAGCTCGGACAAACGCCATCGTATAGAGCATCATTAATAGTCTCTATACGGGCACTTTTAAGCTTTTGATTTTCATTTGCTCCTATTTTAGCAGAAAAATAGTAAGAAACACACGTATTTCTAAGGCGTAAATAATACAAACGGAGCACAAGGTTTTTCTTATACTATACGCTATTGTACCATATCGTCCTTGATCAATTTTAATTTGAAATAGTGGTGTTTAAAACAGCCATACTTTTGATCTATTAGATTTTTGAGTTTTTAACATATTGTAGCATAAGGGTTTTTACAAAAACGTTGAAAGATTTTGTGAATATTGCCCATTTCAATGACATATACGTATTCTGAACCGCATAGACAAGTTTTCTAAACAAAATTTTAATGAGCTGCTCTTGATCTTCCATATTAGTTTTTTTGTAATGGCTGTACACTGCAAAAAATAAAGTAGGTCAATGATCTACTGACCGACCCATCTAAATGGATCCGTTTTACCCACTGAGAAAACTAAGGGAACTGTGACGTCATTAGATCGGTGGCCCAGTGGTACTGTGTCTCTGAGTTACGGAGATGACGTAGTGAGCTGTGACCTATCTAAATGGATCCGTTTGACCTACGGACGAGGGAACCTCTCGAGGTAATAAAACGCTTTTTCGTCGAAATCTAGTGGGTTATGGGTTATCGACCATGCTGATTCCGAATATGATTATGGGAGCTGCCCTTAACCGTACGATGATCCTGTTTTCTTGAAAACCAGTCTTTCTGAAACGCTAAAAAGTAACCAAACCAAGATATCTCCCAGCTCTACACGATCTGTCTTTGCAAAGTTTTAGAATTTACAAGAAAAGCCCTAAATGTTCATTGTCAGCTCAAAGCTATAATTCAGGGCTTTTGTTGTAAACTCTATAACTTTACGAAAAAAGGGTATGTAGAGCTGGGAGATGTCTAGTTTTAATCAGAAATTTGCGGACTACAATCATACTTTATTAAGAAAGGTTTTGGTTATCTTTTAGAGTTTCTGAAAACCGGGTCTTCCTACGGTTAAGGGTAGCTCCCATAATCATATCCGGAATCAGCATAGTTGATAATCAATAATCCACTAGATTTCGATCAAAAAGCGTTGTATCACCTTGAGAGGTGTCCTTGTAAGACGATTTTACTCACTCGTGACCCACTTTATTTTTTACAATGTATAGCTTGGAGTAACTAAAAGTATTTTTATGTCGCTTCTCGGAGTACGTCGCTCTTGTTCAGAGTATTCAGCCTTGAGGTAAGGATTTAGGATTTAGTTTCATTAAAAAGTCCTGACTGTAGGATAGTTTCAAAGAAAAAACCGTATTTTCAACTTTCAGTTTTTTCAACCAAAAGAAAAAACTCTCGCCGTATTATGAAATACGCTTAGATCCTACTTTATTAAGAAAGGTTTTGGTTATCTTTTAGAGTTTCTGAAAACTTGGTTTTCTAGAAACCCGGTCTCTGGAGGCCTGGCAGCGCAAACCGATGTCAGATTCGGATTTATCGGATAAAAAACGCTTTTGGGTTTTTCAAAATACGTCATCTTTTGGAGTGTAAGGAACTGAAGACTCTCAGAAAATCCAGCGCCTCATTTTAATCACAAAAAATTAAGAGATTAACAAGTTGATGAAATTTGCCGTTTTGATATAAGCTGACGAGTTACGTGAAAGAGAGAGAGACAGACAAAAGTCAAAAAGAGTAAGTTACTTAGAGAGAATAAGAGTGTTTTCGGTTAGAAAAGTATAGATGTGGGCAATTTGCACTCTTGAATAAGAATGTACTGTTATTTTGTAATAAATGCTTCAACTTTTCAGAGCACGAGTTTCTCAAAAACTAAACAGATTTTGCTAAACACATCTTAACTTACCTCTACAGAATGTACGATCTAAGAAAAACAGAAGCTAATTAGATATCTAAAGTATGGAGAAAATTTCAGACAAACTTAAAACGTAATACTCAAAAATATTAATATAAATCATAAGTTAATGTTATTCCAGTGGTGATCTACCAAATAACATGAAACACAAAGAATAAAAACCACAATCCTACTTAAATAAATTATAATTAATAATTATTTTATAAAACACCAAAATGATCTCCGCAATTACCATTTACCATCCAACATCGAGGTAATAAAGGAAAATATCAATATAATCTAAATATTTTTATAATCAAATTAATCGTAAAGGAATTTAAAAATAAAAACGATTTAAGTAATAAATTGATACCAAGCACAACATAATTTAAAACTTATGGAATTTTATCGTCCAATTATAATCTTAATATAGCCCCCTCCCTCTCCCCATAACAGAAGGCCAGTCTGAAGCGAAAATGTTTGAAAAACGTTCTATGTGCGATATGCGAAACTATAATAGAAGACCATGGCCTTCTATTCTGGGAGGGGAGGGGAGATACTTTTACATATAATAAAACTTAATTCTGATTTAAAGAACCTTACTAACTCTTTTATTCATTCATACGAGCTACTTATTAAGAAATTAATGCTTACGCCATCTTAGTACAGACAGAGTATTATACTTATTTAATTCACTGCGTAAAAATCACTTAAACCATCAAACTATGTTATTAATAAACAGTAAAATTAAGAAACCAAATAGCCACCGGGTAGAAGTTCATACAAATCTGTGTCAGTCTGTGTACAAACCTTCACATATCTCCGGTACGAGTTAACAGTTTGATCTACTCTCTAATTGTGGTATCCAGCACCGTTAAATAAAAGGTTAAGGAGAACATACTTGCTTCCGTTCCTATATTTTTTCTGATAGGTTTTCTCTCAACCAGTTGTTCGAGTATTCGAAAATACGCTTTAGATGGGCCCAGCCAGGGGCTCTATCCCTCAAAAACTGGGATGTCAAAGCCTCGATCTAAGCGTTCAAGGGGTTATCGATTTCGGGTCCTCAGGTTTTCCGTTACGTAGCGAGCCCTCGAGAAAAATTCCGAGCCGTCGAACAGAGATGTTCGGGACCCAAGCAAACGAAAAGACTTTCGAGTCCTCATCGCCCGAGAATGTGACGAGAGCCCGGAAGTCCCGAGCGTTTTTGTTCGGCTTCCTATCTGAAATCCAAGAGCCCGAAAGCCAATAACCTCTCAGGCGCTTATACTGAGGCTCCGAATTCCCATTTTCGAGAGGTCGAGCTCTGCATGAAAGCCCATTTTTGAGTACATGTCGCACCCCTCGAACGGCTTTTCTCGTCTGCATGGGCTAGTTATTCGTAACAGTGAAACATGACATAATACATGGGGTGATGAATAAGGTATATACTGTATGATATTTGCACCACTTGCTTGCAACTTAGTTGTAAACTTTTTCAGGATACAATCTGAAAGAGGGAACATTTATTCACACACACGATTATAGTTTCGGCTTTTAACCAGTGGCGGGTTTACATCAGTGGGCCGGTATATATTTCGAAAATGAGATGGTAGTACTCACGAGGGAACCGCCCCAGGTGTCCGGCTCCGATTTCGTTCGTTCATACATCATTCGATAGAGGACCTCGAGTAGGCAAAAAGGCTAAAAGGATTTGGGCGGAGGGCCCTTTAAGACCCGGTTT
>CAJNOQ010005908.1:0-14480 GCA_905250885.1 Didymodactylos carnosus
GGTCACTATATGTATGTACGTCCGTCACACTCACTGGTCACTATCTGTATGTACGTCCGTCACAGTCACTGGTCACTATATGTGTGTACGTCAGTCACACTCACTGGTCACTATATGTATGTACGTCCGTCACACTCACTGGTCACTATATGTATGTACGTCCGTCACACTCACTGGTCACTATACCAAAATATCATACTCTTTTAGGACAAACATATGTCATTGTTGGTAATTTGTATTATCGATTAAAAATTATGAAGAAGCATTAGTTCATTTTGAGAAAGCATTAGAAATACAGAAACGTTCACTGATACCCTTTCACCATGAACTTGGCTGTACGATGTGTTTTATCGGTTGCGCTCTGAAAGTTTTAAAAGATTATGAACAAGCTGATCAATATTTTCAAAAAGGAATTGTGATTTTTCGAAAAAATTACCCTAAAGGAAATGTATTATTAGAGAAAGCCGAAGAATTTGCTCAAGGAAATGAAAGACTGTTAAAACAGGTATAGAATCTGCACAAATCTGCTCTTAGTTAGCTTATTTAAGCTTTTTTTTAGTTCGAAAAAATAATGTTTGAGCAAGACACAATATCAATCACTCACCCTTGGAACTAAAATGCTGCTAAAAGTTTTTTCCTCTGTACACGACTTATATAAGTTTTAATTCTAGAAATAAAGATGTCAGCCGATCCGCTGTGCCGCCGTCGAAAGAAGCAAAACGTTATTCGCCTCCGCGGACATTTTTATTAGTCAGCACCTCTACTGATCATGAGATGGAAGATGATTTTTTTTCTGTTTTAAGAATAAAGCTTTTTTACAAGTGGTTTACAATTTTCCGGATGTCCATGAAAAAAAAATTTTTTTAGACATACAAAACGCGTCTTTTGTTCTTTTTCACTTACTTTCTTCTTAATAGCTAACTTTATACTGCCGCACTAGAAAACATTGTATTTGTTTTTTCCGTTCTCCCAGAATAGACTCCCAGAATAGACTTTACGCATGTTGCATGACACAAGAAAATTGTTTCCACCTAAACTTTGATTGATCATTTTACATAAACTCAACCTTCTCATTATAGTCAACTCTGTTCATGATTACCACTATCCTACACTGTAAAGTAGAAAATATTTTCTAGAAAAAAAAATATGATTTTCAAAGAGTCTATACAGTAAATCGATCCAAATTTTCTATTTTTTTGAAAATATGATTTTCTAGTTTTGGGCCTTTTTTTATAAATGTTTCATCGATTTTCTAAAAAATGTTTCCGTTTTTTAGAAAATTAGATGTTGATTTTCTAGGAAATCCTAATCAGTTTTAAAAAAACGGGTAAATCATATTTTCAAAGAAACAGAAAATCGAATACGATTGTCTGAAAATCGGAATCTATTTACCATATGAACTCTTTGAAAATCGAAAATTCGAATTATTTTTTACAAAGCAGATGAATTTCTAATTTTACTTGCATGTTTCTTTTTGTGTACTTTGTAACTAGTTAACTTGATTGAAAACAGTACAAAATTAACAAGCTAAAAACAAATATAAAAGTGCTCAACGGGTGAAGCAATAGCATCACAGAAGTCGCACAGTGGGCAGTTTTCTATAGAGCAGGCGGACATATGCTGTAGAAGTGATATGAAAGCCTATAAACACGTTTTTCTATAGGTTTTCGAAAATGCTCTTTCTAATGATGAGATTTGCAGAACTCAAAAGTAATTCCTTGTGGGTTTTCTGGAGATCGGATCTCTGGAAAACCCATAAAAAGAATTTTTACGTTTCAAAAACCTCACTATTGGAGAGATCATATTCGAAAACCTATAAAAAATGTGTTTATAGACTTGTGTACTATTGCTAAAATAAATATCCAAATTCCTAGCAAAATTTCCTGCGGACAGGCTTTCAACTGTATAATTCAGTTTGACCGAAAATATTTAATATCGTTAATGAGTTTGAGACTTAAATTTGCATCCCTCTGAGAAAACTTGAGGTTTTGTCCCCTTTCGTTCACTGTAATCTTTCGAATTTGATATATTCGGATTCCCCATCAAAAACTGAGTCTAATCGTGTACCATTGAGTCACAAAAACTAAAATACCTGTGTGGCACATTTCTGACAAGAGTAAGCACTCTACAAAATGCGCACCCTCTCTCGCAAACCTATCTCCTCCCTGGTTTCGAAACTTTTCTCCGATCGTCATACGCCATTCGAATCACCATTTGAAGGGCAACAAAAGTACGCATCGCTTTTAAAAAAAAGTTCTTTCCTCATGGAGAAAAGTAGACTTTACTGGGAGACATCGAAGCTCTGACCCTAATTCGCGATTTTCTCAATTAGAACTCAATTTTCACGCAATGAAAATATCATATTCGGAATCAGCGTCGAAAATCGAGTCGAATGATATATTTTTTTATCTAATTCGATCACTTTAATTTTTGGATGAAAATCTCAGTTCTCCCAAAAATAACTCATAGGAAAGTTATTAATCGGTGCATGCCTGATTGAGTTATACTTTGATTCAAAACGGGATATAGGGCATGTGTCTGTACTGTAAACGTAGACTGAACTCAAGCGACTCAATAAGCAATAATATTGTGAAACCCAATACGTTGGGTGACTAATATTATGGGGACCCAATATATTGTACCAGTGCATGCCTACTTTCCTATGAGTTATTTTTAAGCTTGAAATAACCAACCATTTTATTTTTTGCTTTGGCAATTCAGGAGTCAAAGACGATTATTTGTTTTTTATTTATTCCCCAAAGCAAAAGGAAATTGAATAACGACGAAATATTTTTTGTTAAAATCGTTTTTCTAATTTAATCCAAACTTCATTGGGTGTAATGACAGATTTTTCTGTAATTTTAAAATTTTAAAATCGATACATTCTTATATCCCAGTTGGCATAAATAGCTCGATGGGGATATGCTTCCTCACATTTTTATGAATATAAATGATGTTAAGGTTAAAAGTAGGAATCTAGTGTATTGTGGAACCCAATATTATTGGGACCCAATATACTTGAGTACCCAGTAATATTGTACAGTATCTTCAGTAATGATTGGTATTGGTGCATGCCTATAGAAAAGAGACAATAATGACTTAAAAGTATTTTTCTATCATACAGTGAAGAGGTAGATATGCTATCATAAATAATAAGTTTAACTTATAAATTCTACGCATAAGTTTACTAGAATAATTTTAATATCAAACATGCCACAAACAAGCAAATCGAGCAGACTAATGGGAACCTCGAGTCGCAAATTCAATCGTCCTGCTGAATTAGCAGAGATGCGCTGACAAACAGTACAGGAGTTCACGGTCAATTGAAAGGTTTAACATTGAAAAATAAAATGATAGTGATTTCAATGGACACTGAATCTTTATTTTTCTCCTGTTTTTGAAAGATCCCTGGACAACCTGTTATCACGAAACATTTAACGATACGCCAAAGGCATTGTTCTAAAAGCAAATACTTCAATCGAGAAGTTCGAAAAAAATCGAAGTTCTCCAAAAAAAACACCTAAAGGACACGTCAATCGATTTAGTTTTGAGTGCTGATTCCAAATATGGCACTGCTTTTGCAAAAACAATGAAAGTTTGATGCCGAAAGCTGCAAAATACGGCTGCATTTCCTTGTTTTTTGTTACCTGTTTCAAAAAAAATTAATTTTCTCAACAAGAAAACAATATTTTCCAAAACTGATGCTTAACTTTTCCGCTTCCGAGGCACTACGACATAAGTAACTTGCCCTAGGTTATTACATGACTTTGCTAGTGCCAATGTTCGAACACAGTATCCTTGAATTGCGTGACGAACAACATATCAACTAAGCCATGTAATCTCATTCACGGGAGACTACTCATCGACTGCACTCTCATTCCATCAAAAGACACTTAAAATTCCCGAATTCCTCCAAATCATCCAACACTGGCTGTTAGGTACGGTAAGATAGGTCTCGTCCATCACCTGGCGGGAGATTAATTGACTGCACTCTCACTCTGTCAAAAGACAGTATGTATTTAAAAAACTTTAAAAATAGTGTCATCCGTCGACCGTAATCCAAAAATAGTAGTCAGGATCAGATTTGACG
The DNA here is from genome assembly GCA_905250885.1 of Didymodactylos carnosus. NCBI lineage: Eukaryota > Metazoa > Rotifera > Eurotatoria > Philodinida > Philodinidae > Didymodactylos > Didymodactylos carnosus. The sequence goes on from CAJNOQ010005908.1 coordinate 4,091, forward strand.
TCCATACTGAACGCCCCGACCGCCACAAATTCATAGGTCAATAGCGTTCATCGTCTATATTGTCCAGCCAACTTATCGTTAACCACTCCACTTTATGTATCATTCGATAGACAATTTCATGGGCTACAAAACGATATACATAATATTGAGAACAAATTGGGTCTGGGTGTCCTAACATTTTGTAGCTCCTGAAATTGTCTATCGAACGATACATAAAGTGGAGTGGTTTACGATAAATTGGCTGGACAATATAGACGATGAACCAAGGGGGAAAAACCTCACTTTAAGTGTGTGCACCTCCGAGTTAAGTGTCACTTTAAGTGTTTAAGTACTTAAGTGTCACTTAAAGTGGTTAAGCGTCATTTCAAATTCCGCATCTTTCTGGAAAGTCAAGAATTCAGCTCTATATGTTTTGAGATCTGAAATGTATGAACTGCAGCTGTTCCACGTCATACGAGTCTGTTTGTTTTCATCATTTTAATGAACAAAGCTAGAAAGCAGCTACAAATGTCAGTAAAAAACCGAAAACTAATAACTGTTTCTTTCAGTATAAATCAGTCGGTTTAGTGACCAGACAACAGTTATTTTTCTTTCTTTTTACTGTTGTTATTTTACTATGTATAGACGGGCGATGGATTTATCACAGCCTTTCTCTTTCTCTATTGCTAATCGTTCGTTTAGTTATGGACGCTACTCACTCGAAATAACGTCATCGAGTAACGTCTCTATCTTATTCTTTCGTCTGTTTTCTCTCTTTTCTTTCTATACATAATTCTGATAATTTTACTTGAGAACAATTAAATAGTTAAAACAAAATCGAACGTTTAAAGTTGAACAAGGGCAATTATCAAGGAAGAACATTAGTTAGGCATTAGCTGCCGGCCTAATAGCCCTAATACATGCATGTGCATTAAAATGTGTACGTGAAAAAAGGTCTCATATACCTCTGGACTTCTTTTTATAAAGCAACATAAACATTCAATACCACGCAACTTTTGAGCAAAAAGCGAAGTCTGTTACTTTTTCTTACCGTAAGGAGGAAATATTAGCAATCACTACTGCTAAAATCTTGTTCAAACAGAAAAATAAACGTGACACTTAAGTGTCACTTGAAGTGACTAAGTGACACTTAAAGTGACCGTCACTTATAAGTGTGTGCACCCTTTTAGGAGGTCGTTTCCCCCTTGCGATGAACGCTGTTGATCTATGGATTTGTGGCGGTCGGGGCTAGTATTTCTAGTGTTAGGACACTCAGATCCAATTTGTTCTCAATATTATGTATATCATTTTGTAGCCCCTGAAATTGTCTATCGAACGATACATAAAGTGGAGTGATTAACGATAAATTGGCTGGACAATATAGACGATGAACGCTATTTACCTATGGATTTGTGGCGGTCGAGGCTAGTATTTCTAGTGTTAGGACACCCAGACCTAATTCGATCTCAATATTATTTATATTATTGTGTAGCCCGCGAAGTTCTTGATCGAGTGGTATACAGTGGTTGAGATTTGCTTTGAGCAAAGAGAAGAAATGAGGAAACTACTCTAAATAATGTTCATCTAAGGGGGGAAACGTTTGGATGCGAAATTTTTTCAAGGGGTAGAAGGTGAAAATGGTTTTTTTGAGGTGCTAGTTTTAATCACAGAGAAAAACTACATCAGACCTGTGAATATGAGCTTGATCTGAGAGGGCCGATTCGGGCTCTTAGCGACCCCGGCCCTTTAACAGAATGTTTCAAGTGTATTATGAATACTTGAATAGCACATCACTTTGGACGCAATTGATCCGCCAGATTGTACACTAAATTCTGAGACAATTAACCTCGTATGGTTTTAATACTCCCAGCGAAATCACCCTAATGGATAGTATCACCCTAAAAAAGGCGGCTATTGGGTCAATATCGGTAAGGCACTCCAAATTCAAAAACGTTCGATATCTCAGCTCCACGTGGTTCTCGAACCTTCGGAAGGTGTTTTTCGTAATCAGCGGATCAGAGTGCGTATAGAGAAGTGTATTTCGAGGTTCCAGAGCTACGAGAAGTGTTCAAACTTTGGTCAAACTTTACAGGTCTTTGACTTTGACACCCTGCTATTGCAAACCTATCAGCGAACTCATATCGAACGATAGAACCTTCATTTTTACGCCATTCGAACCGCCTTGAAACATAGAACAAAATTACAGATTTGGTTTTTTTGGCTCAATTCATTATAATTAAAATACGAGAAAAATCAAGCAAATGTACTCATATTTTGCAGTTTTCACCATCAAATTTCAATTTTTCTCAAAACCAACATTATATTTGGAATCACCGTTAAAAACTGCATTGAACAATCTTTGTTTCGGAAGTTCTAGACAACTTTGATTTTTCAGCAAAAATCTCCGTCGAACTTAGGCATGCAACGGTTACGGTTAACCGTAACCGGTCATAACCGTAACCGTAATAACCGGTCGAACGGTTAACCGTAACCGTAAATAACCGGTCGAATGGTTAACCGTAACCGTAAATAACCGCTTTACAACAACTTAGTGTATACTTGATTTTTAGTTTGTTGATATCGGTTTACATTAGAAGTAGACAAGGATGCGCATCCTTGTCTACTTAGGACAGAGACCATGGTCCTAACGTTATAGTGCATCTACTAATAAATTTATAAAAATTCTAGGGAATAGGTAATCGACTATGAGGAATCCGAAAATGAGTATGAGCGACCTCTAGGACACATTCTATTGGTCAGAAACCTACTTTTGACTTGATCGGATGAAAATGGAATAGAATAGACACTCGACTATGCGGGGTCCGAAAATAGTAATGAAAGTCAAGAGTGCAGTAATCGCACATCGACCCAAGAACGTGCTTATTACGAGACTTCGTTACGGGCCTAGGGTTCCGGACTTCCATGATTCACTCTCACTATCCACCGCCGCTCCACCCGTTGTACGAAACAAGTGTTTGACCGAAACCTTCACGATAAGCGAACAAGTAGTGCTTGTCTCTCCTCGAATAGTATGTTTGTGAGATCTCGGAATCCGAGAGGACGTTTCTCACCAATATAATACGTTCTAGAGGTCGCTCATACTCATTTTCGGATTCCTCGTAGTCGATAGCCTATTCTCTTTCATTTTCATCCAGTCAAGTCAAAAGTAGGTTTCTGACCAATAGAATGCGTCCTAGCGATCGCTCATACTCATTTTCGGATTCCTCATAGTCGATTACCTATTCCCTAGAATTTTTATAAATTTATTAGTAGATGCACTATAACGTTAGGACAGAGACCATCCTTGTCTACTTCTAATGTAAACCGATATCAACAAACTAAAAATCAAGTATACACTAAGTTGTTGTAAAGCGGTTATTTACGGTTACGGTTAACCGTTCGACCGGTTATTACGGTTACGGTTAACCGTTCGAACGGTTATGTACGGTTACGGTTATTTACGGTTACGGTTAAAGTTGTCTAAAACTTCCGAAACCAAGATTGTTCAATGCAGTTTTTACAGTGTGTAGGTTTACTTCACTATAACGCTAATAATGACATACAAGATAATCAAGGTTATACAGTGTTATCTCATTCAATCACCGTACAGCGTTTATTTCCATTGAAAGAATTTATTCTTCTTAACAAACCAAATGTCATGATTTGTGCTAAAAATGGTCCAGTCGCACATCACTGTGCAGCCTTTTGTAATGATACAAGTGTCATAGATTTCTTAGTTGATCAAGCAGATGTCAACTTACATTGTCTAGACTTTTTCGATTTTAACGCACTGGACATTGCTGAATTCGACAGTTCAAAACCCGTAGCTGATCATTTAAGATCGAAACATGTCCTGAGAAACCAGGAAACTAACTTTGATCGTCTGAGAAACTATGAATATAATATCAGACATCTCGATAAAAAATATCGATAATATCAAGCGAAATACTTTGCCATATCTCTTGGATAATACTGAACCACCTGCTTACGAAGTTCTGAATATTCCAACATATTCGTCCATCTATTCTCACAATGAAAATAAACGATTAATAGAAAAAGTGACAACATTTATGTCGGACATTGCCGAGAAATTCGCTAAAGCCCTCGGTAGTATGAGCAAAAAAACTAAAGTGTTTGAGCCGTATGAATTTGATTTTCTTTGTTATCCTATTCAATTTGAGAATAAATTTAAAATTATTCACGACTCAAATGCACCACCAGGATTCGTGATGGCTCAATTGAATAAAACGCACTCAATGTCACCTATTCACCACAAAAGCTACATATTCAGATACTCCTGACTGCGCTGATTCCGAATACCACCTTAAATTTGAGATGGTTAATGAGTTAATGAGAGATATGGCGGTGAAAAAGAATAAAATTGAAGTAGTTTTATATTGAATAATGTTTATTGGCACATTGCATGGTGGCGTTACTCGGTAAAGTGTTTGTGAAATGCTTCCTAACGCAATGCTACTAGATTCCCTGCCATAATTCTAAATTTTTCTTTCGCTCGTTTTTAACACGTTTTTATTGGCGTTGAATAGAATAATTAATTTATGGAAAAGAAGCATAGTATGTGCAAATAATGATAATATAAATGATCTTTTTTCTTTATTCAAACGTAGTTTACATACTCGTGAAAGAGGGTGTTTCAATCCTACTTTTTCATAATATTGTCACAATTATTGATATCGAATGGTCGTTAGACACAAGAAAAAGGAAAAGATGTTGTTATCTTTATTTATGTGGTTGGTTTCGATTCAATCGTCGTCGTTCGCTGTTCAGATAGGATGTATTTCGAATATCGCGTTTAAACCGACGACGAATAGTTTGAAAAATAAATTTTTGTACAGCAGCAGTCCTTTATTTAATTTAATAATTTAAATTTATCTTGACGTTTCGACTCTTCATAGAGTCATCTTCAAAAGTGAAATACAAACTATATACAGTTACAATTTAATTTATACTCTCATCTATTTTTCATTCAATACATGACGCTAAATACACCTGGAATTCATCCAGCAGACAGATACTAATAAATCATCAGCTTTACATCTACTATTGATTTGAATCCAATACGTAGATGTAGACAAATCAATAGTTGTTTATAGAAAAATGTGTAAAATATATTATATTATTAATATTGTCACATAATTGATTATAGATAGATAATAACAGATTGTTTTCGATATAAATGTAAAGCAATTAGTGTTTATTAAATTGTAACTGTATATAGTTTGTATTTCACTTTTGAAGATGACTCTATGAAGAGTCGAAACGTCAAGATAAATTTAAATTATTAAATTAAATAAAGGACTGCTGCTGTACAAAAATTTATTTTTATTCGCTTGTTGGCTCTAAATCGTAATAACGAATAGTTTGACTGACACATTCTTCAACGTTTTATCGTTTAACTCCTGCACATATTATTTCCTTGGTTCTATCGATTCTAGTGGTTTTAATTATTTTTCAAATAAAAATACATGCCAATTAATCAATAATTTCACATCGAACTATGTACTGCAACAAAATCTCGATTCAAAATTTTGTTTCTTTCAACCGCCTATAGTATTTTGCACGCGTGCGTCTGTCATCATTTTATCTTTATCAATCCAAACGTGAAATCCCAAATCGATTAAACGATCGGCTAAATGATGACAAATTTTCCGGTCGGCATGACAATAACTTATCCTTACGTTGTAATGATCCAGTGATGTTACGTTATTTATCAACCCATTCTTTGGAATCTTTTGCTGAGTACTAGGCGAATGGTTATGAGATTTTTGGGAGGATATAAGATCTGACTGCAGTTGTTTATTATTTAAACTTTTCAATGTCGTTGTCGTTGGAGCAACCACAACCATACGACGTCGATTTAGACAGTTTCCCATAATAGGATGTATTACTGAAACCACTTGACGAGGCAGTCAGTAATGATATAACAAACCACAAATTAGTAATACATTTTATCAGAGATGCGTGTATATACCTGATGAAGCTTGATAACAAAAAAATGATATTTTACTTCTTGATTCTATTTACCTGCGAAAAAAATAAAAGACTTTTATTACAACTGTTTCGTTCTTTTTCAAACAACATTACATACTAAAAAGAAATGCGTCGTAAAATAAGATAATATAAGTCAATTAATGTATCCAGGAAACTATCCATCAACTGACTTATGGAATCTTATATTAAGACTGATAAATTTATCCATATATTGATAGTTTCGCTTTCGCAGAGAATTTACAAAAGAACGGCAGCTATCAAGTTCGCCGCAAAATATAATCCGTACTCCACAGTGGGGAGTTTTTCATAGAGCAGGCGGACATCTGGTTTTATGAGTTAAAAGATGATTATTTTCGCATAATATTGTCTTATTATGACTTAAATTTTAATAAAAGTAAGAAAAGTCAAATTCGAAAAAAAATTATTTTTCTATGAAAATCTCTGAGGGGAACCCGTGCCCTGAATTTTTGTTGAACAATTTTTTATTTGTAAAACTATTAAGTGATAGATACATCACTCGATGTAGTTTTTCACCCGGAATCCGAATATATATAAATTATTCAAATAAAGTAGCATATAAAGGTAGAAAAGTCCAAATTGCCTCAAAAACGAAGAGCTTTTAAAAAACCTCTAACAGAAAAAGCTGTGAGATCTTCTGATACAGGACATACTAACGAGGGATGGCATCGGACTGATCCATCGTTTTTTCCTTGAAACGTACATGGTTATAGGTAGTTTTTAATGCTGATCACGAATCTGATATTCATTGGGTTAATACGATCTTTTGGAGTAGATCTTTGGAAAACTGACCTCTACAGACCCGTCTTAAAATTCAAGATGAATGGATTTAGATTTGTCTTTCTTCACTCGTCCAGAATTCGAAAAAGTAAAAAAATATATGCTTATATTTATTAGCTAACAAAACCAATTTGTTGACAATTTTTACGAAAACCAAATGTGTCTCGAGATGTTTGAAAATTAGAAAACAAAGTCCATGATTGGGCTAGGGAGACATTATCAGAAAAACTTAGACATAAACTTAATCCAATAACTCGAAAACCGATCCGCTACGTACGTTCGCCACGGAGAGAAAAAAATAAATCATAATTCATATGTGAACAACCATAAACACGTCTTAAGTAAAATGCGTACAAATCCATAATCTGCTGTTGTTGTTTATCAGTAAAATAAAAGAATAAAGGAGCTAACCATACAAAAAGTGGATAGACAAAAGCGAAAAACACACTCGACGTAGTTGTATGGATAACATATCCGAACGAAAAAACACGAAAGGACTTAGAAATTAATGTACTTTGAATAGAAATAATTTTACCCCATCCAAGTTTTGTCGTTATTGTGTACCCGAGATATTTAAAAGATTTTACAAATTTAATAGGATGGTTGCTGTAAAATTAAGAAATAATTGAATCACTTTTCTTATGAGAATAAACACTAAATGCTTCCGTTTTTTTGACATGGAGTTCCACCAGCCACGTGGCGCAGTATGCTCTTAGTGCATGTAAAGCTCGTTGAGCCTTACTTCGAAGAGAAAAAATCGCCTCTCGGAATGGTGTTTCGAAAGGCACAAAAATAAATAAAGACAGGTCATCGGCATAAAAATGGCTCAATTCATCGTGAAAAGAATGAACTAAATCAGCTATAAAAATAAGAAAAAGCGTGGGGGAAATAACAGAACCCTGCGGGGTACCCCGTTCCAGAAAAAACGGGTGGGAAAGCAAACTGCCAAAAGAAACAAAAGCAGAACGTTCTCTTAACCATTTTCGAATCCAATGTTTCAAGGTGTTCTTAACCAGTAACAGAGAAGACAGTCGCGTACTCCTGACATAGTATTTTTACTGTCATATCGTCCCAGTTATCAAGTCAAAAACTATCCTAATACCTGAACAATAAACGTGTTCAATATATTTCTTTTGAATATCCGTAAAGAAAAACCAAATCGAAAAAAACAAATAAAATGGGGAAGAACAAAAGCATAAAACAATATGCGACGAATATGTATAATTGGGATACGAATGTCTCTAAATAGGATTTTGAGAGCGTTATATATATTTCGTATGATTTTTATTCTTGTTGATATGTAAAGTCCCCAACCTAACTTTACCGTTATTTCTTGTATCTCTTACCAAAATTAATCATAACGTCTCGATATTTAACTACAGGATATGTTGGCGCAACGACATTGTGTAGAAGTAGTGCTTTCGTTTTATCTATATTGACGGGAAGTACGTTTTCATTTGAGAATTTGGATAAGGACTCAATTGCTATTCTCGCTTGTTCCTGTAATTCAATTATATTTTGTGAGAAGTGTTTTTCTAGCACTCCAAATAGGACTATCGCAAGATCATCAGCAAATAAATGAATCAAGGTACCCATAAAGTATTTAGGTAAAAAATGAATATGTAATCTAAAAAGTGTAGCGGGCAGAACTGAACCTCGCGGTGCAAGGAAGACAAAGATTTTTACAGTTCGAGACATTGCCTCAGCAAAATGAATCGACATCGTTCTACCTCGTAACCATTGGTGAATCCATCGCAGAAGAGGAAGGGGGAAATTAAGTTCGTTTAATGTCCTTACTAGAGCAGGATGCCACATTTTATCGAATGCTGACAAAAAATCCACAAAACCTACTAGCGCTGGTCTATTACATGCAGACATTGTTAGGCGTAAATCCTCAATTAATGACAAAATACGTGTTGAAGTCTTGAAGTCAGGAGTAAAGCCTGATTGTTTGTCTAGGTAAACTCCGTTTGCTTTACACCATTCTAAAAGTCTATCATGTATAATCTTTTCATACCACTTTCCAATGTTTGATAGCAACGAAATTGGTCTTAATACTCACACGCGGGTAAAGTCCATCCTTAGATAGGCAGACAACCTTGGCATGCTTACTAAATTCTAGACAACTACCTAATTCAGCACATTTTTGAAAACCACCCGTGAAGATGTTAATATACTCAGTTGATAGCATTTTTAATATGTACGCCGATGTTCCGACATTGTCAGTCGATTTTTTCTTTCAGATCCTATTCAACTCTTTTTAACTTCTTCCGTTGTAATTTGTTGTAATGGAATATTTGGCATATAAGAGATCTTAGTATATTCCTCCATCGCTTCTTTATGGGCTGGTATATTCAGATCGTATACCGAAGTTTCAAAGTGCTTTTCGTAGTAGTCAGCTAGTGGATTTGCTACTTTTTGGTGGTCTTTTATTACACCAGAGTCCGTGGTAATACCTTTAAATGGATCCAGGTCAGAAAATCCTACTATGATCCTATCAGTTCCTATTGGATCCTATGAAGCGCAGGATATGATAGGATTCCTGTTATAGGATCCTACAAAATCCTATTATATCCAAGAATTGGTCTACAGGGTGCCACATAACCTTTGCCTCCCCCCTTCTACAACCTAAAGGACAGATAATATCAGAAAGTATTTATACCAGATTAAAGCCCATCAAAAACTGGATTTGATGAGTGTAATTGATATTCCGTATGATGCTTATTGGCTGTAGAATTATGGAAGTTTCTATCAAGTGTGTCATAATGAATGAGCCTCTTAGTATTTTCTATTTTTCTCGTGTTCCTTTAGGATCCTAAGATTAGTGTTTTTTTTAAAAGATGCGCCACGAAATACTCTACAAAGCCATACCTAAACTTTAGTTTTAGAACTTCAATCAAGAGAACTACGTAAATTATACGAAAGGCGGAAAAACTGAAAACTTCGTATATTTGGTATTTTTTTCGACTTGAACTGTTTTCTTCTGCTTCCATTTCCGTAAAAAATGTAGCAAAAGTGAGCACTAGGTTCTTTTGTACTTTTGAATATGCTCTTTCTCATGATCTGTAAACAAAAAGTTTTAAAGCAGATGGTGTGCTGGAGATCGAAGTTTCAAAAATTTCTCCACGTTTTCAACAATGTGCTCAAGCAAGAAACGGAAAACGTGTTCGAAGTTTTGATTTTGCAGTTAGGTAGTGAAGAGCAATCATTTCTGATCAAAACAAAACAGACCCAATCAAAAAAGCTTTTGTTCTGACGAAGTTATGTGACTTTTACTGCAGCACCACTATACTAGAATTGACACACTTGATAGAAACTTCCATAATTCTACAGCCAGTAAGCATCATACGGAATATCAATTACACTCATAAATCCAGTTTTTGATGGGCTTTAATCTGGTATAAATACTTTCTGATATTATCTGTCCTTTAGGTTGTAGAAGGGGGGAGGCAAAGGTTATGTGGCACCCTGTATATAAGATTCTGATTGTAGGACTGTGTGGCATTTCCTATATGATCCTACAACAAGATCCTACATAATCGGATCACAATAATCCTATAAAATCCTATAATAGGATAGCACAGGATATTGTAAGATTCTT
>CAJNOQ010005909.1:0-14480 GCA_905250885.1 Didymodactylos carnosus
GTCGATAAGAAGTCGTAACTTTTGATAATTCAATGCACGAAAGTCCTTCAAAGTCTTACTATTTAGCATCACTAAATCCCATTTTTCACGGTCTTTCATTTGGTATAAAATTCATCATATCTTCGATTTAGAATTATAGCGTCACCCCCTTGAATAATATTATTTACCACCCTGTACACTCGTGTGGACACCTTTTCTATCGATAAAAAACCTCATAGGAAAGGATTTTGTTGATAAGTGGACAGGCAGAAATAACAAATCAGTGAGAAAAAAGGGACAAAAGCAAGTTTCATAACACACTAGATTTGTTCTTATGGTGTAGTTTGATCAAACAATTTAATGGAAAATTTTGAGCCAGCAGAGGAAAATTATGAGATCTTTTGTCAAACTTACTCTAACTATACATCATTCTAAATTCTATAGCACGAAAATATGATCTAACACGTCAAAGAAGATTAAAGCGAAGAATTCTTTGAAACAGTGAGAAAGCATATATAGATCCGATAGTTTAAGTTCTATAATATTATTATAGGTTTAACATTGCTTTAATTCATTAAGTATGAATCAAATCAAAAATATATGCGATATAAAAATTTGCTCATTTGATTTTAAATGAGGAATAGTCACTTTCCGTTTTCACCTGTTGTTTGATTAGAAATATGAAAGCCCGAATGAGAGGGACATAGGACGATTTTTTGCTTTCTCATTCGCCCTCTTCTGGCACATGTCAAAATATACCTGTAGAATGATCAAACGACTATTAAACTTGAAAATGATAGTAAAAATAATTCAAATATTTTGTTGCTACTGCATATACAAAAGCTTTTTCAAAAAAAAATAACTCTTGTTGTTCTTCATATTTCTTTTGTATGATGTATTTACGCACTGAACGCATGCATTGTCTATCTCTGTATTGTGAAACTCCTCAACTATACACACGTATAATTATATTAAATTAATGTTCTTTATTTTTCATATGATAAGCAAAACAAAAAAGCGGGGTGAAACTTTTGGCCACTACTGTAGTTTCAACGGTACTGTAGTTTAAAAAACTACCATTTGAATCAAATACTCTAGTCAATGTTGCCGAACTTTCTAACTAATTAACTGGCGATTATTCTAATAAAAGTAGTTGGTAGAAGATGACGGAATAATTTTTGTGTCATATTCATATCTCACTTTCCTGCAAGTCGCTACCGAACCAGATAGACTAAAATAAAAACTTCATTTTTTGTTAGTGTTGGTGCATACAGGGTTCCTGATGCTATGGTCTAGACCCAATTTTGGGACCACAACATACGTTTTTAGGATCAGGTCCACTTCGTAGCTAAAGTTTTCAGAGTGGGACCAGATCGGATCGTATGAAACCCTGTCTCTCGAACTATCTGATATGATAGCATAGAATTAGACAGGACAACTGTGTGATATTCTAATATTTTACTCGCTTTAAAATAGCTGTTTTTTTTAATTAGTTTTTTATTCACACGTACCATGATATAAATAAGCAGGTACCTGCAGGTGATCGAACGAAACCAACTATAGGTGATAGGAATAGAGTCATGATAAGTTTTGCTTAAAATTTCTTTCATTACGCGCCAGTGTCAACATAAATCACATTGATATCCGTGCTCAATGAAAGAAATTTTAATGAAACTTTATCATAACCTAGGAATAGAAATATGACTATTCAGCGACGAATAAAGAGTGCCAAATCAATTTGATCTATCTATATTATGAATACCAGAAATCTTGCTTTAAAATCAAGAGAAATATTTTCGATCTGATTTTATATTATTACCGTTTTAAAAAAGAAAGGCGGCTGGGTAGAATGCTTATAACTTTTGAAGGGAAAGAACTACAGACATGCGGTTTTCACCGTTGGATAGAGAATATCGGGGGCGTAAGCATATGCAAAAACTAGGCTTCCAGATCTAGACCAATCTTAACTCTCTATCTCTTACGATAAAGGAGCTATAAACATTTTCCCGAGAGTCCCGATTTCGGCCAATTGACCTTGGGTGATCCTAAAATGGATCAAGATAGGGGTAATCGGCCACGCTGAGTCGAGTGGTGATGTTTATTTTCAGTTTCAAACCGACCTAAAGTCACTATATCAAGATTTTCGAAATATCCGTTCTATACGCAACATAACGGTAGAATGCTTTAATTTGAAAATCTTGATATAGAGACTTTAAGTCGGTTTGAAACTGAAAATAAACATCACCACTCGACTCAGCGTGGCCGATTACCCCTATCTTGATCCATTTTAGGATCACCCAAGGTCAACTGGCCGAAATCGGGACTCTCGGGAAAATGTTTATAGCTCCTTTATCGTAAGAGATAGAGCGTTAAGACTGGTCTAGTCTCAGTTCGGGCTATCGATTGCACTGTTTGAAAATCAAAATCCATCGAGACCGCCATCGTCCAGAAATGGCGGTCTCGCAGACTTTGCATCGAAAGACTTACCATGGTAAACCTTACCTGGAAGCCTAGTTTTTGCATACGCGTACATCCCCCGATATTCTCTATCCAACGATGAAAACCGCATGTCTGTATCCCTTTTCGTTCAAATGTAATAAGCATTTTGCCGAGCCGCCTCGTTTTTCGAAAAGGATGATAGTAAGTGTGTGTTTCAGATAAATGACTGAATAAATTTTGCGTCAGACTAGCCTTCTTGCTGGTTTGAAAACTAATAAATGGATGAATGATTAAATTTGAAGATCATCAGCTATATGAAAGATATTGTGCTAATGAATACTGAAAAGTCTGATTTATTAGCATTTCATACCGTCAACAGTAGTCACAAGATGGGTATTCTAGATTCTATAAAATCTCCAATAAAATCGAAGAAAATATCAGACTATGAATGTGCATGTAAATAAACAAGATCGAATAGAAGCAGATCTTCATTATAAATTAAAGATAAGAATAAAAGCAAATACAGATCAATAACCTTGACTCAGAATTTGACTTCGATTATGTACTATGCAGGTATAAAAAAGTAGAATATGTACCATAGAAATTATGTATTGGTAGTAGTTGCCGAGCAAGTACTGCAGCAGTACGGTGCGACTCCTGCTGTATCTAAGAAATTGAGAAATTTTTTTGCCTTCTTTTGCTATAAACAGTCTTTACTTGGTGCCTGTCTCAGGATATAAAAACAATAAAAGCTTGTAATAACTTCTCAGTGTAGTCCCTGTAATACAGTTAAGTTTATATGTCATCAGAAAATTTGAAAGTCTATCATTTTATAAAATTACTTTATAGAGAGATATATCTTTAGATTATCTGTTAGACTTTTACTCACACTCATTCTATATCTCACTCTTTCGGTCCTTTAAAGAGTACACGAGAACAAAACTTTGTTTCTGTTTAACCATGCTTATCTATTATTACTGGCACATTCACATTCATAGTCTAATATTATTTTTCAATTTTTATTAGAGAATTTATAGAAATCACCGGCGATTTTATATGTTCTAAAGAAATTTGAAGATTTTGTGCTCATTTAATAGTATCTCACTTCTGTAATTTCTCAATAAAAATATACACAAATAACAAATTCATAAAAAATCAATAAAGAATAAGAAATTTAACAATGTGACAAACACCCATAAAAAAAAAGAAAATTACAAGAAAATTCACCTATAGAGTAAGTTACTTATTATGAAATAAAATGAAAAATAAATATTATGACTAAATCGTATTTTACGGAGGAGTTATGAAAACATTCGAAAAAAATGTAGCACCATATGTAAAATATAGCACTGAATAATGCTCCTTTCTTAATTTTTCTTTCCATATTCTATTTCAGATATTTTATCTTTTGATTAGAATATTCTAATAATCACAGTTTTAGAGCTCTTAAGTTAGTATTAATAACAGCTCACAATTGCACTTGAAAAATTCACAAATACAAGTAAAATAAAAATAGAAACTGAAAAATGTCTGAATAAAGTGTGTACGAGTATTTGAGATAACAATTTGTGTGAAACGAAAGAGATTCAAAAATACCACAAATAAATATGCATAAGGAATGTAGAGAATAAATTCAAAAAAAAAAATGTCATTCTTTTAAATCATTCATTAACTACTTTAAATTAAAATTTTTGGTTCAGTAACTGATTCACTAATTGATTTATGTGGCAATATAGTACCACCATTAATGAATAGTTCATCTTGAACAACAACATCTAATCCGAGCACAGTGGTATTTTCCATACGAACCTATAGATAAATAAAATACAATAAGATAAATTAAAACTACTAAATAATTTTAAGTTTACCCATTGTCCAATAATACATCTCCAACCGATAATACAATTAGCTATCCATGAATGACTTTTAACTAAAGAATCTGATAATACTGTACAATTTTTTAAACATACACCATCTTCAACAACAACATTAGGACCAATAACAACATTGGGACCTATACGACATCTTTCACCAATTCGAGCAGATGAATCCTATAAAAAAAAACTCTATAAAGTATAATACAATGATATCTATTACAATATTTACTATTAAAACATTTCCCACAATACAAGTTTCATGAGATAATCTGTCGGGATTAGAATGTCGAACATAATTTAAATATAAACCCATTCCAGTTAAGTAATCTTTTGGTTGACCAACATCCATCCAAAATCCTTGAATAAATAATAAATAAAATTTATAATATTTTATCATTATTGACTAAATAACATTTCTTTTTTTTACCTTTCAATTCATAAGCATACAATTCTTCATCTTTAGCCATTGCTGGAAATACTTCTTTTTCAATTGATGTGGGTTTCAACTAAATAAATGAAGTAAAAAATAAAAAAATATTTTTTTTTATGATGAATGAAAAGTTAGAAATATGTAATTACTTGAATACGTTCAAGAATAGAAGAATTAAATATATATAAACCGGCATTAATTTTATTTGACACATATTCACGTGGCTTTTCGACAAATCGTTGAATTTTTCCAGTATTTATTTCATAAACTACTACACCATATTTACTCGGCTCTTCTACTTTAGTAATCTTTTAAAATATAAAAATTTTTATATAATTTTCTAAATAGAGTCAATTCAAATTAACGATTGAAATACATACTACAATTGTTCCTTCATGTCCATGTTTTTTATGAAATTCAATTATTTCTCCAAATGGAAATTCACAAATAACATCCGAATTTAAAACAAAAAATGGTTCGTTATCTGTTTTTAAATGTTCGCGTGCTAATGCTAACGGTCCAGCTTAAATTTGAAAAAAATGAAAAAAAGAAAAATATAAACTTAAAAAATGAGTAAGAGAAACACACCCGTTCCTAATGGTACCGTTTCTTGTGATATTGTTATTGTTATATGTAAACGTTTAGCTTCAGTTTCCATATCCCGTTGTAACATATCAGATAAGTAACTAACAGCTAATATCACATGATCAACACCGGCCTATACAACAAATATTTTAAAAGAAAACTATTTGTTATTGTTAAAAATTATAAAGAATTTTACTTGTACAAGTGCTTCAATTTGATGTAGCACCATCGGTTTATTACAAAATTCAACTAGTGGTTTGGGTTTAGTTAATGTTAACGGTCTTAATCGTGTCCCGTAACCCCCAACTAATATCAGAGCTTTCATTTTAAAGTTTTTTCTTTAATTTACTTAATATGAGAATTGATGAGATTATTTCTAGAATAAGATTATGCATGCACACATCAATATCGATGTTGATAATATATAGAAAATAGTACAGCTTGTCTAGAACTATTGAATCAAAATAATAATGAATAAGCTATAAATCTTAATTTTAATGTGTTTTGTCAAAGAAAAAAAAAAATACAATTTAAGGACGGAAAGTAGAGAAATGAATGGGTGGTATTAACTTGTCAAAATATAAAATACAGTGTTGCTAGGATTACATACATAAAAACTCATTGAGCGTGATATACAACTCACTATGTAGAAAAATTGAAAATTTGTACCAGCAACAAGAAGAATTATCGACAAAACAAATTACGAACAAGCACGATTTGATTGCATAAAAATTAAATACGTTGGAACAAAGAGCGAGAGAGAGAGAGAGAGAGAGACAGAGAGCGAGAGAGAGAGATTCTATATAGAAACAAGAAAAAAGAACTCTGGATACGTTCATTCAACAGCACTGTATGTATTATTTATGAATTAAAAACATGTTCTATGCATGAAACGTAGAAAATAAAATTGATATATCAATAAACGGAAGAAATGTGTTATCTACAAATCGTACTGTTCAAATAAATTAAAAATACAAACATAATATGATATAATATCTTCAAGAGCAAAAAAAATAATATTTTGTAATGTGAAATAAAAAAAAAATCTAGAAAAAAAAGTGTATGAAAAAAGAAAATGCTCAAGCACAAAATAATTATTATTCATCATGTTCGATTGTTTGTATTAGATTTGGGTTTAATACTTTCAATAATATTTCCTCTTAAATCGACAGCATGTCGAATGATAGTTTTACAGAAAAAACATTCATTATTCGTCATTAAATGATGGCACATACAGGAACTAAATAGAGAATAAAACAAATTTTAAAATAAAATTGAATGATAATAATTAAACATTTAATTACATGCATGCTTGATGTGCACAAGGTCGAAATTCAGCTTGAATTGGATGTGAACAACATATAATACATAACGATTGACCATTTTTATCACGTTTCTCTATTTCAGCTTTTATCGTTACATAACTTGATAATAAAATCTTAAATAGTTCATCTAATTCTCTTGCTTCTGATGAATTAATCTCGTTTTCTAGTGAAATTAAAATATAAATGAATTCAAAAAACAACGATAACTTATTTCAAACGAGTACGATACTCACGAGATATAAGAGCAAAAGTATTTTGAGAAATTACAGTTGCACCACCTATATGATAACGATCGTCATTATCAGATGATTTTTCATAGCCAAACAATAAACGATGTAAACAATTCATATCTAAATCAGCTTCATAGTGTATGGCATTACAAACACGCGATGAACTATAAAATAAAATTGAATGAATAATTAGAAAGAGAATAATGCAAAAAATTAAAGTAAAATTTTATTTTTGAACTTATTCTACATAATTGAATAGAGAGCATTTCGAGGTGATTAGGAAAATATATTTTTTGAGGTGAAAAATTGAAAATATTTAAAAGACCTAAAAAGTCGAAAAATTCTTCAAGTTCGAGTTCCAGACAAAAGATTTTTTTTCTTATTCAGCATTGAAAACTGAATAGAAAACTGATATTTGATCAATTTTGAATTTAAAAGCTTGCTCAGCATGGATGTTCCAAACACACCCTCTAAAGTGCAGACAAGGGATTCTGTAAGCCTATCTAGTTTTTGTGTTAGGGGCTCAAGCTGTCATTTGCACGTCATTAGATTCGCTCAAAGGTTGGCTTCAAAAGGATAACTAGCTTTTTTAAAATTTTGCTTCGTTGGTGAGAAAATTCAGTTTTTCTAAATCAGAGGCGGAAAGGTCAGAATTCTGTTCGTAATTCTCAACTTCAATCAGAACTCAATTTTTAAGCCATAAAAATATTATATTTGGAATCAGGGTCAAAAGCTGAGTCGACCAGTGTGCATTTCTATCCTATCCGACTACTTTAAATTTTTTTCGAATTTTCACAATGAAAAATTACCGAGATTTTCACCCAAAACTGAAAATCAGCTAAAAATGTCGAAATACACATTAGTCGATTCAGTTTTTGATCCTGATTCCCAATATGATATTTTTATCGCTTAGAAGTTGAGTTTTGATTGAGAGAAAACCAGATAGGCTTACAGAATCTCTTGTCTGCACTTTAGAGGGTGTGTTTGGAACGTTCATGCTGAGCAAGCTTTTAAATTCAAAATTGATCAAATATCAGTTTTCTATTCAGTTTTCAATGCTGAATAAGAAAAAAAATCTTTTGAAATTTTGTATACTTGTCTGGAACTCGAACTTGAAGAATTTTTCGACTTCTTAGATCCTTTAAATATTTTCAATTTTTCACCTCAAAAAATACATTTTCTTAATCAGCTCGAAATGCTCTCTATTCAATTATGTAGAATAAGTTTAACAATAAAATTTTACTTTTATTTTTTGCATTGTGCACACCTTAATTGTGTAACTACTTACGCTTCATCCGACGAATGAATAATCAATCGAACAAGAATACCGCAAACAGCAGAAAATATTGGATAATAATGAATATTTTCTAATGCTAAAATGAAAAGTTCATATTCACAAACTTGAAATACAAAAAACAAAAAAAAGATATTTACTTGATACTTTCATCTGAAATATTTGTTGAAAAAGTATATTATTTTTAGTTGACAATCTATTAATAATTTGACTAAGTAACTGAAAATAGAAAAGAATTAATGATTATTCTATTAATAAATAAATTTTTATTTTTACTTGCAAAAGTCGAACAAGTAACATTTCTGACTGTTGTGATTTTTTTTCTAATACTAGAGCAGGTGCAACATTGACAGATAATTCAATTGTTCGTAATAAACTCACAGATACATCAAAACAGGTTGAACACATTTTTAATTGTCGATGATCAATTGTTAGTGATAATCCTGTACGAGGTCGTTGAACTAACTAGAATGGAAAACGGTAATATATTTTGAATGGGAAATATTGTTTTTTTTATTTATTTATACATACATCTTTCAACATGCCCATAAATTCTGAAAATGCCCAATTCAATTGATTTAGTAGAGTATTAAAAAAATTAATTGCATCATCAGTATTATCCAATAAATATTCACCAATTTCTTTTTGATATAAAACGGATGGACAGGGTTCTGAAGAAGAAGAAAAACAAAAAAATTTATAAAAATATTATTTTCCTCTTTTTACAATTTATAAATTTTTATTTATTTTACCTTGAATTCGATCTTTTCTTGGTCCTTGTAAAAGGCGTGATTGATATAATTGTGAGTAACGAAATCCAAACCCACAACCCTATTTAAAAAGTAGTTGTTCAATAAATAACATTATTTATTAAGAAAAAAAAATATTTTGTATACCTTCCAAAATCTCACAAGAATCAAATTTGTCATTGCCCATGATCGATTGGCATATGGAGATAGTAAAGCATTAATCATTGTTTTACGATATGTTTGTGGCATGTTCTCAAGTAATTTTAACATTTCAGGATAGAATGCTAATGTACTCAGAGATTGTACAATATTATCTCGAACATCTTAGAAAAAATAAAATAAATAATAAAGGTCAAAAATAAAAAAATTCTTCTCTATTCTTACCAACGTTAATAATGCGTTTATCTTGCAAATGACTTACAATAAATTCCACAAAATTTTCAGAAACATCTTTTGTTGTCAATGAATCTAGAAAAAGTAATACATAAATAATCAAAAAATTAGAATAGAACAATAAATAAGATACCGTCTGGTGAAAAGTACGAATTAAGTGCCGTAAATGTATTTAAATAAATATCAATATAGATTTCTGGTACAAATGTAAATAAATTTCCTGATTCAGATGCTTTTTGTAATGTACGATGAATACAACGATGCATTGCTACTATGTGTTTTTTCTTTTCCTAAAAAAAGAAAAATGAATTTATTTTTATTTCAATAAACGATATAATAAAATATTACAAACAGACCTGTGAAAAAACGGCAGTAACTACCCATGCAGCTTTTCTCATAAGATCTTCTACTTGTTCTTCAAATATTTTTTTTGAACGTAATAATTCATCCATTATTTCATTAAATTCTGGTCGACAATTTTTTATTTTCGTTTCTATATCAGCCAAAGCATTGGAATAATCACGCAATGTTTCAGTTACTTCTGTTATCTGAAATAATATACCAATCATACGAATTTGTTATTGAAAATAATAACATATTTTTACTTACTTTGACAAAATGTTTATGTACGCCAATATGATAAAGAAAAATGATTCCATCTAACAGTTCTGTTAAACTTTCTGAGCCAGTTTTGAGTTTGGATAGTGATGTATCAGGTAATGTGCTACTATTTTGTTTTGAATAATGACGTCGATGATCAGCTGAATGAAAGAAAAAAAGAGTGTTTTTATTTTCTAAATGATTCTTGAGAAAATAATTAGTCAATATACATGCGGAATCTTTGCGTTGAGTTGAAAAAGCGTCTGATAGTGAACGAGAAAAGAATGAAGAAGACGACGATTGAGACGAGCGTGCTGCTTTCAAATCGCCTAAAATTTTTCAAGAAATAATTAAATATCAATAATTCACTATGATTATAAGTAATTAATTTACTAGCGTATTCCTTCTCTAGATGTGCTTTTAATCCTCCAAGACGTTGTAAATCAAAATAATCAAGATTATCGTCGTAAAATTTGCTTGTTGGAACATAGGCTTCTAAAATAAAAATAAAACTGATCATATACTTGTACAAAGATATTTTCTTCCTTGTATTCTAGTACGTACGTTCAAATGATAGAGATGATTCCACTCCTTCATCTAACGCTTTGATTTCATGATATTGATTCCAATAATATTCGAGCACTTGAAATAGACGATGAAACAAATTTCTAATTACGCCTGGAGATACTTGATTTGAAGCTTGAAGCTATAAAATAGACGAGTACAATGTTAACTTTTGATGATAGAAATAGTTGCTATTTATTGTCTCATACAGGTGATTCGGTTAAATTTTCTTTTAAAAATAAACGAAATTTTGTGATGAATAAAAATTTAGATGATGGTGGACGAACAAGAACGTCTGACGGTAATAATAGTAGTTTTAAAATTTCAACTTGTATAGTTTCAATTGTTTGAAGATCTTCTTTCAAGGATCGACAAGCAAATAAATAAGCTAATTCTTGTTCTAAAGCTTCGAATGTAATCGATGTTGCCTACAATTGTAATATATTATAGATATAAATAAATTTAAGATATTCAATTGTGACTCACCGATTTTGATTTATTCCAAACTGTTGGTACAATTTCTTTTAAAACTTCGCTATCTGGAGGTTTAATATCGATGAAAAGAGGAAACTTTACTTTAGTAAATCTTATTATATTGTTAAGAAAATTTTTTCAGTATTCATTTTATGAAAACACTGAACAATATTAAAAATAAAAAAGGATACAATATAGTTTCTAAGACTCTTTTTCGTGTATCTTCATGTTTCAATAAAGCTAGTACCAAATATAAATATTGTCGTTGATCAGCAAATGATATTTTGATTGGTGCAAAACAATACATAACATTCAATGTTAAAAAAATTTGGGTTAAAATATCAAGTAATTCTGTTGGCTAAAGTAAAATGTTCGATTAAAATCAAATTATTAGATGATTAGAGCATACCTCTAAAAATGACCAAAGCAAATCGAGAAATATTTTTATTTCTAAATGTTCATCATTCAATGTCTGTCTACATAATCTTAACAACATTTTTAATAAACATTCTTCAACAACGTAGGCCGAATCCTAAAAGTAAGACAGTAAAAATCAAATTTAGATGTAAGTAGAAAAAATAAAAATGTAATATACCATTAGCGGAGTCAAACGTTCCAATACTTGTCCAGCTATTAGCATTAAAGCCGAATCATTTGATATAGTCTGTTGATTAGCATTGATATCTTCGGATAACAATTTGTAGGAATTTGACTGAAAAAAAAGTAAACATAGATATAGACAACTTTCGGTTTATTAGTAGATGATTTACTTTTGTAGCGTGTGTTTTCAGTGCTATTTTCTCACTGAATGCTCGAATAACAGATTCAAATATATTCAGTAAATAATCAGCTTCTTTAATTAAACGTGTCGGTTTTAGATCAAACGGTAGAAATCCTTTCGTTGGATAACGTAATGGAGTTGCACCAAAATTAATACGTATACATTCATTTTGAGAAAGACTAATAGCAGGAAAATACGCTATACCGGCTCCAAATGATACATTTGAGAATGCCACGCCTAAGTCTGCACCATTTCTAAACAAAAAATAATTTCTTTCGCGTATACAAAGAAAGTGTAACGAGGATATAAAATTCGTGTATTACAAATTTTCGATTACTCTCACTCCAGTCATATCTTCAAATTATATATGGCTAACTTTTCACAATAGTATACCTCTTAAAAGAAATTGTGCCTTCGTCACAATCAATAAGACAACTTATCACGTCACCAGCAAGCCAAGGCTAAAACAAATTTTTCAACATTTTCTTTTTAAAGAAAAGTTTCGTTTAATCGTATTATTACATCGCCATATTTTGAATTCTGTACATTCCATTTTCTTACACGTTGGCCATCATAAGAATATGATGTCCATGTATCGCCGACGCCAATCTGTAATAACACAATGTGTGAATGAGATTAAAGTCTAATGATAGATGAGAACTTTTATATAAACCTCCTGAGAGAATCGACAGTTATAAGTACACCATCCAAGTTGCATAATCCCACGAGTTTCTAACATCACTTCATACTGCCATTTTCCTAAATAAAAAACAATGAATGAAATCTCTTTTGACCTCTTTTCTTAAGATAATCTACCTTTATAAACACATACGTCAGCTCGAATTGTATTAAAATTTGCTATTCCAGTATACTTAAGTCAAATATGAAAAAAATCATTAGGAGATCGCTTTTCTCAGATATAACTTACATCTGTTTTATTACACTTAAAAAGACCAGTTACACCATCGAAATGAAAACTAGTCACATCTGATCCAAGTCGGCCAGTTTCATACATGCGTGCATGACCTAGACAATATGTAATGAAATGTAAGTCCAAAAAAACTTTAAGATAACTGAATAGTGCATACTGCGTATTTCATCTGAGTTTGTACCAATTATGGCTAGAGTTGAATCTAAGTAACTACCCAAATCGCTAATTTTATTATGACGATGACTGAAATAGAAAAGTATCCTTTGTTTATTCACTAATGTAAAGAGATATTCTGGAATATACCGATCTCTATTTGTTTCATCAAATTGACTTCCATATACGCCATTTGATTGAAAAATTTTTGACAAAATATCTTCGGCACTTGTCATGAGAAATCAATCTAAAAACGATACCAAGCAGAGGTGGAATCAAATCGTTTTTTTAAGAAATCAATCGATCTTACATCTTTCACCAAAGAATTTAGATTTAGTGACGAAACGAGTTTCTGTTATAATGAACATGCTATAACATCGTCTTTATTATACCCTATTTATGAGCTTACAAAAGAGCACAAATGCTGTGCAGCTTGTCCACCACAGAAAGCTTTTCTTATACCTCTAGACTAACAAAGCTTTTGAGTTCCTACCACATTTTGAACCATAAAGTTGTTGCCATTCTTTAAAAACAACAAGAGGGAAAAAGAAAAAACAACAACATTTGGCTTTAATTCTTAACTGAAAGTAGCGACTAGAAGGTCGCATTATCGAATATTTGCCATAAATAAGAAAAACATGCAGTGATCCAATGTGACTCGTAGAAAACGAAGAATTTTTATAGATTTGAAAGTATTTTAATAATAGAATTTCAACCAACTGGAGTTAAACAGGGTCTATAAACGTACTAAGATATGTCAACAGTAAAACTCTGCAAAATTGTTTCAAATCCACATGTAAACGTGAATCATATTTGAAATAGTAGGGCTCCAAATCTGAAAAACCTAGCTGCAGGCCTCTAATCATTAACTTGATTTCGACTTTTCGAGGAAGATGTCACTTTCTTCGCTGTCTTGTCCTTTGGCTACGGTAATGCACTTTGGAAAACTACAGATAAGAAATTAGTCTTATTACTTTCACTTCTTAAAAAATGGAATCTTATTTTACAGCTAAAAGAATCCAAGCAAGGAACAATAACTTTGAATCAAGATTTTCGTGATCAGCTGAGTTGTCGTCCCATCCAGTAATTGGGCAAACCAAGAGCCAATTGTATCTGCTGGCATTATTGAAGAAGGATATTATAGGTATCTATTTTTCTGCGCCATCTAGAACGATGAATCCATTATAAGCAGAACATCATCCTTTATATGAAAAGCAGAAGTCCTTTTTTGATAATTTATATCTTCGTAATTCAACATACACACGTTATTTTGCTAGGTTTTACTGCTCTTTTCTTCCTGTATCGTCTATCAGAGTTAAAAGACATTCTTTTTTACGTGAATGTCGCCCTCATTTGACGAGAACAAAGTCTATGCTCATCTTGTTCACTCTGAAGTCAGACGTATTGGAAGTATTGAAATTTTCAGCATTATGATAAAAAATCCATTATTAAATCATTGAAATCCCGAGTAGTTGAGTACTATATAATATCAGCCACGAACTGCCTATAGCCGTGATTAAAGCCGCGGATGGAACATCAATGAGATATATACAAGCTAAGAAAAAATGATCGGTAAATGTCGTTGATGTTAAACAGATACCGAGTGTACCACAAAACGAGCCAAGGATCACCATCAAATATAACAATGGATCAATTATTGGTAATATCTCAACAGC
>CAJNOQ010005910.1:0-14480 GCA_905250885.1 Didymodactylos carnosus
ACAAATGTTGCTACTATGCTCAGCGTAGTCGATTACCTATAGTCCATGGCATTTTGAGATTCCCAGAGATGTCTGCTCGGAGATAGACACGTGCTCGGCGAAAGCGAGCCCTGCCCGAACGACGATAGCTAGAGAGCCGGGACTTGCATAATTTTGTAGAGTAACGTCCAAACTATCTACGCATGCAAAAAAATTACTAACATTATATGTTAGTTTTCTGAGAACGGAGCTGGTTTTCCAAAGATCCTCTGAAAACTCGATCTCTGGAATTTTTTCAAAAGTTGCTTCCGCTTGTGAAACGTTCTGCTCAAGTCTTGGCTATTGAACAGCGAAAATTGCAGGTCTCTATCTGGTTCCTATCAAAAGTTATTCAAAAAGCAACCAGCGGTCTGACCAGTTGGAACTGATAGTATTTAGAAAATCGCTGTCGAATTTCAAGAATATTGGGATTTATTTATAGAAAATCGATTTTGATTTTCTACAATGTTGGAAATTATTTATCGAAAATCAATCGCTTTTCTAAAAATTAGAAAATCGCTGTCGCGATTTTCCAACTTTTTAGAAATTCCTTGTCGATTTTCTGGTAAATGAGAAAAGTCAACGCATAGAAAATCGAGTGGATTTTCTATAAAGTGGAAAAGAATTCCAGATTACCACGTATCACAGAGTATATACAGGTTTTGATCATTGATCGAAGATCAGATATAAACTGTATACATTGAGCAGTATGTTCGTTATGCTTGATCTGCTCTCTACAAAAAATCGTAGCTAAGAAAATGGATATCGGTTTTAGCATTGGCTCGTAACAGAAACGGATATCCATTTTGTAAGCTACGGATTGTTTTTAAAGAATGCAGAGCACATTTATTCTATACAAAAAATAATACTAACAGCTACAGGTTCATTCAAGTGAAGGTTATACTATCCCCAAGGTTAAGACTTATACGGAAGAGATGAAAAAGCTTGTATAGAAGTAAATACAAAGAAAAATAGTTTTTATTTATATCGATATTAACACCATACCATATATATAATACTATCTCGCTGTTCTTTTCTTTTTAGTAAAATGAAATAAAAGTTAAACATTGGTCTGAAGTAACAATTTGCTTGAAAAGAAACAATTTAGACATACATTACCCATAGTTTCTTTCCTATCGACGAAAACATAAAAAACTAATATTGTTATAAAAGTTGAATAACAAAGAAGAAATCTGCACATATGCGCAATGTTCACACCTATAGTCACTTTTTAAGAGGTCCTCCCAAAACAGTGTCATTCCGTACCAGACTATGAATACGATAACACAATGTATAGCAGAGAGATTAGACAAAGTTTAAATGGTTGAATTTGACTCTAGAATCTGTTTTTAAGATATTTCAAATCTAATTTTTGCATCATTTAAACTTATTACAATCCTATCGTGAACATTAAGTGTTTAAAATTTTTTTCAAGAATTTTTAGATGGGATGGCTATCAGATCTTGAATGCTCAATATCAAAGTTAAAACGACGTTCAGTATTTTCAGAATAGATTCTAATTCCTTCCATTTCTTACCTGAATAATATAATAGAATTTTCAACATCGATTATATTTCAGCACTTCCAGACTGTATTGAGACTTAGAATTTTTTAGTAAAAAATTGAATGAAGAAATAAGAAACTTGATCTCAGCCATCTGACTTAATACAAATCAGCGAAAAGTCAGAAAAAAAAAAGATAATCAGATTTAAACTACAAAGTCTTTGTGGAATCAAGACGTGAATTTTGACCTACCTTTAAAGCAGATTATTTATACGCCGAAAATTTTTCTTAATCTCAACTACTGATTATTTATCAATTCAGAACTAATTTGGATATATTGAAATTCTTTTTTATTGCTCCGTAACGAACGCATATCATCCGCATATGACAAAAAAAACAAACATACAATATAACTTAATCTAATCATATATATTATCCTCCGATAAATAGTATATAGAGAAATAAATAGAGACTAATAGTTCGTTTTTCAACGGATAAATACATCCGTTGAGAGTGTTTATGATTGCAGTTGATTTTAGTGATAGAATGTACGCTGTATATGGAAAATAATCATTTATTGTCAAAGCGGTTGGTTGATACGCGTTTGTTTGATTAACAGTTAGTTTCTTACAGAGTTTACGGAGTAGATAATATAGATATAAGATAAAATTTTTCTTAGTTTTCTATCGTACTTCAGTTCTGATCTAATTGAATTAAATGTTTTCTATTTTCTCCCATTGTTTTTATATAAATATTAAATGCTAAATCAATCAAAAGATAATATTCACGCGACAATATCTTTGTATCATCATTAGACAATAAGTTAATATAAAATAAAATTTATACTGTCTCTCCTATGCACGATCTTTAAATTTGTTCAATTGTCAGAAATACCACATACATCTCATCAATCATTGATATGACAACAACAAATATTATTTATAATCATTAACCTTCGAATGTGTCCAAATATATACTTCACTTACATTTTCTACTTAGTTGAAGTATACGAAAGCAACTGCTATTTTTTTTTCTATTACTAAACACGTATACTCAAACAAAATTGATTATGTGCTCGCTTTCCAAAAATAAGCAGAGATCTCAGTTCTGTTCTGTTATCTCCTCATTATAAGTATATATATAATGATTATTACTATGATTATTTTCTCGGTTTTTTTTCTCTGTTCTTGTTTTCGCGTACGTGCAATGGCAAAGAGTAAAAAATCATTTTTTCTTACGGCCACATTGATAAAGAAATCTCCAAGGATTAG
Organism: Didymodactylos carnosus; assembly: GCA_905250885.1. Classification (NCBI taxonomy): domain Eukaryota; kingdom Metazoa; phylum Rotifera; class Eurotatoria; order Philodinida; family Philodinidae; genus Didymodactylos; species Didymodactylos carnosus. The sequence goes on from CAJNOQ010005910.1 coordinate 2,793, forward strand.
AATTAAGCGATCAATAGCGTCAACGTTTAAAATGTTGATAAAATAAAGAGATAATTCACATTTACGTTTCACATGCAAATATCTATGATACATCGATAAAAATCACATCTAGTTTTTTTTTTCTTCTCGTCCCACTTCTATTTATTCATTAAAAATGATTCACACGGTTGCATTTTTTATTTTCGATTGTTCATCAAATAGATTTATTTTTTATTCAACTGACAGACCTACTTATGTATTTAACAATAAGAAAATTATTTAAAATTAAATTAGCATCGGTCTTTTTTTTGTATTGTAAAAGAAAAACAGAAGCTATCTTTAGAGACTAGAAGATAGAATTAAAATAAACCATATACATCCACAAACTTGACTAAAATTATATCTTGTCTGTTATAAAAGCGTTTACTATTCATCACCGAAAAAGCAAGACATATATGTTTTTTTTCAAAATAGTAGATTAAATTATTCATCCTTTAGTCATTGATTATTAAATAAAGAGATTAGGAGACCACTTTAATAAGTTAAACTTCTGTTTTGAAGAATATTTTGTATGACATAAATACATGACATAAATTTTGAATATTGCTGAAAGAAAATTACAAGTGTTTCAATCGAATGTGTAGAGTTAACATTTACAAATCGACGACGATAGGCTACAAATTCTTGATCAATTGAAATGTAAATAAAAAAGAAAATAGACATGTTAAACAATTATTATATAAATAAAGAGCGCTCTTTTTCTGATAAATAATCAAAAATTACTTCACATCCTCAGGCTTTAGTATGAAGATGTTGAATAAAAACTTTATTGTATAATAATACGAGTAAAAAATACATAATAACCGCTTATTGTCGTTACAAATACTTTCAAAATTCACTGTAGTTGTAGAAGTAATAATAACAAAGCTCACGGGGTAAAAATAGAAACTGTGATCGTTAATAATTAATTAAAAGTGACTAACAATTTTCAATGATGTTGTTAAATCACGTTGTGGTGGTAATGGTTTCAATTGATTAGCAAAGGAAGGACGAGGAATACTCGATTTTCTTGGCGGTACTGGTGGAACAGGTTTGACTGGTGTCATGGGTGTTATTTGTTTATTTAGCGATGATGATGAAATCGATGCTGTGACATTTGTCGTTGTGTGAGATTTACTTAATCGAATCTGTTGAGATGATGATGAAATTCTGTTAGCAAATATTTTTTTCGTATCCATATGATTATTAAGAATATAAGAGGACGAAGATGTCGTTGGTGGAGCGGACGGTTGAATTCGTCGATTTTTTATGTCGTTTAATGTCATCTTCTTGTTTATTGTCGTTGTATTTTTATATGAATTCGATTTATTTCCTAGTTTATTTGGATCTTGTTTCTGCTGAGTGGAAGTCGTTGATTTCGATAAAATTGAAAAATTAGTCGTGGTTGTTTGTATTCGAGGCGGTGAAATTGATGAGAGTTTTTCAGTTGATGTTTTGTTTTCACCGTTATGTTGCATCAAAGAAGATGAATTAATTATGGCTGATTGATTAAGTTTTTTTTGTTGATGTTGTTCATTTAAACCTTCTAAGAACGTTGGTGATGGTAACGGAAGCAGATCAGTATCGTCAAGATTTAATGAATCTGTTTTAGACTGTCCAGATGAATTGTTTGCACGTTGTCGATCTAAATAGAAGACATTAATATTATATTCAAACGATAAAGTATGAGATGTTAGTTCTGTGTAGGTAATTACAATAAGAGTTCGTATATTGCTGTTATTAAAGATAAAATACCTACCAGCATGTTTGGTGGTTTGTATGATGAAACTTCTACTCATTTGTTGTTCATCATTGTTGTTACTATTATTCTGTTTGTGTTTGAATCCATTTAACATTGAGAAAGTTTTATCAGACATTTGAAATGGTAACTGTTTTCTCGGTAAAGGTGTTGATGCAACAATTGACGATGATACATTTAGTTTTGATAAGTTTTCTGTTGATTGTTGATGTAATTTTGTATTAGATCCGTTCATATCTAAAGATGTTTGTTGTTTTAATTTTGGTGGTGCAACTGTTGGTCGATTTTTCCATCTCGTTGATAATGATGATGTTTCGGTAGTATTTTTTAATGGTACTTGAGATCGCGATTTCATTATCGGACATTTGGATGGTTCAGTATTGGATATGAACGTTTCATCATTTGGCTTTTTGAGTAAAGTTGGTTTTAAAGTACTACTATTGTTATTATTTGCTGGTAGACGATAGGAGTGAGTTTGATGTTGTCGAAGTTCGTTTGTACAACTGAATACATTATCATTTTTTGTTGTTGAAGATGGTTGTAAACGAAATGATTTTGACACAGGTAAACCCGATAGACGAGTTGTTTGATGAGGATTATGATTAATGACGAATGAATGATTTTTATCTTCCACTGGAGTATTCTCAATATTCTGTTGTTTAATAGCAGTCGGCGATGTCGGATCAGATAAAACCCGTTCTAAACGTTGTCGCAATTCGTCCATATAACTAGCTGATTTTATTGATGAATTTATTTCGGACGGAAGTGGTGAATTTGTTGATAAAGCTATAAGTAAAAATTTTTGCTTTTTACACTTTTAATCACTCTTATAATTGTAAACACTTACAAGAATCTGATATTTTATTATCATTTTCAATGTGAGAATTGATGTTGACTTTTTCATGACATTGCACTATTTTATTGTTGTTTTGATGATTATCTTTTTTAGACATCGAAGGTGTTGGTGGACAGTCGTGGTCTATCTGATCACCTCTCCCACGAGCTGCACATACAGCAGCAAAGCGTCCTAAAGAAAAAATTAATTATTGAAAGTTTGTAATTTGAAGCACAATTTGAAAACAATATACCGAAGGTATATGAAAGATGATTAACACAACTCACCTGATGATCTGTACATATTCATTGCCTTTTGCATAAGAAAATAATTTAATTGAAGTTGACGTGCAAACTTAAAAAAAAACAAGAACAACACTTTTTAATCAAAAATTTATTATCCTGATAGTACCTTAGCTATTCTAATGCTTGCTATCCATCGATCAAACTCTTTTTTGGTTTCTACACACATATATTTGATATATTTTGAACTTTTTTTTTGTATTAATGGATGCTAAAAGTAAGAAAAAGAAGTGAGAGGTATAATCGAACTATTGATGGAGAACTTATTTACCTTTAACGCAAAACAATAGTCCGAAGGTGACTTAAACTTTTTTTTCCAGCCAACACCAAAAAATAATTCAACATTTTCAAATTTTGCCAAACTAACAAGATCTTTCTAATAGAGAGAACATAGGTATTATTTAATAGTAGTTTTTTTTTTGTTAATTTATATTAAAAAAACCTTACTTTGCTCTTTCCTTTAGGTATGTAATAGAGACCGGATGAACGTAATACACAAAAATGTTTTTTCCATGATTTTCNTTTTTTTTCCAGCCAACACCAAAAAATAATTCAACATTTTCAAATTTTGCCAAACTAACAAGATCTTTCTAATAGAGAGAACATAGGTATTATTTAATAGTAGTTTTTTTTTTGTTAATTTATATTAAAAAAACCTTACTTTGCTCTTTCCTTTAGGTATGTAATAGAGACCGGATGAACGTAATACACAAAAATGTTTTTTCCATGATTTTCTCGATTTTTCTTTCAAATAAATAATACCCTCAATATCCGGAGTTTTAAATAATTCATCATATAAATTATCCTATAGTTCAACAATGAAAAAACTTATAGATTTAAATGAACAATAGGCGTCTAACTTACATTTTCTATTGGATGATTCAGTACTAAACCATTCTTTTCCAACTTTTCATTCTAAAATAATGGGAAAGTGAAAAGGTTAGTTCATGTTTCCTGAAATATTGGTATACGTACCAAACAGGATACCGTTTGAAATAGTGCATATTTTTCCGTTCGTTTCGTAAATAACAAACGGTTTGTTGATATACTAGGCCACATCAAAATGGCTTCTGTTAATTTTTGATGATCTTCAAATATTCGTTCCATGTGTAAATCAGGTAAAATTTCGACTAATGAAAAATCGACATCTGGTTCACGATGATTTTTATGTACAAGAATAAACAAAATATCTCGAATTGTCATTGTTTCGTCAATAAGTATACCTGTTGGCAGATAAAATATATGAGTTGTTTATTCATAGAATATATAATAATAACTCACTTTTTGTTGATCCATCATCATTGCATGTTCGCACTAATATTTTTGATGTTTCTCTAGCCATATGTTTTCGGTTGGTTAACTAAAAGTATTGAATATATAAATTCTTAAAATACATTTGTTTCACGCTAAACTTACGGTATCATCATTAATTTTTAAAATTCCATTTGGTGGTATTGAACCACTTTCAGAAAATGCTGAATCACAATCATCTGCTTTTACTGTTACGAGTGTTGCAGATATATTTTCTTGCATTTCGACATTGTGTTGATGTTCAACATTGAACATGTGTAATGATTCATCGAGACCATTTGTTATCTCATCTCCTAATCCACTACTACATGCACTACTATTCGAAGAACGTTGTTGTTGTTGTTGTTGTTGCTGAGCAAAATCCTGTATTTGTTTTGTTGTACAAAAATATTCATTTGTTTTCAATGTATCCATACCATTAACTGTCATTGTTAAACTGGCTAATGCTGCTTCTAATTGATCTTCTAATGTACGAAGTTCGTAAACACACGAGGCAGATGAAGAAGCTGACGAAGACGATGATGAAGAAGAGAGTGTTTTTGGCAGACATTCAACTGAATCCATATTTCGATGTTTGAGTGAATGGTGTAAATGAAATAGAGGCGAAGAGGAGGAGGATTGTACTGAATTGGAAGAACCTTCAAACTGAATTTTAAATTCTCGTAATTCGCGAATTATAGCATCTAATTCAGCTGAATCGTCCTCTTCTAAAAAGGAAAAAAAAGATAATTCTTTGTTTTCATAATAATTTAAAATCTGTATTTCACATAGATAACTATGGTTAATTGTAAAACTTACCACATTATAATGAAGAGACAAACTACAGAATTATTTTTATTAATATGACCTCGCGTTCATGTAGTATTTCTCTAACACGTATTCACACAATACCTCGCAGTCTATCTATGATATACCGTATAACATTTGATACGATGTTCTTTCAAAAATTCTTTTTGCTTCTCTTCTCTTCTCTCACTCCCATTCTCTCTCTCTTTCTCTTTCTATGTTCATTCATATAATAATATTACTTCCGATCTATTATTTGGAGACTTATTATTATCTATTATTATTAGAATAGACAAAAGAAAAATTTATAATTCTCTCTTTTTCTCTCACTTTTTGAGACAACGATGTAATCATCAGTTACATTCTTAATAATCAAAAAAAAAAAGAAGAGAAGATCAGTTGTTCATGCGCAATACACAAAAGAACAAACTTTACATACAAAAAAAAAGAATCATGTACAATCTCTTCTCGATATAACAATAATACAGTTCCGGGAATAAATATGTGTTTCTATTCCTTGTATAAATCCGGAAACAGTTGTGTCTTTATACACATACACACACACATGTACGCGTGAACTAAGTATAAAAGAGTGCGAGCGAACATTGTTTTGACGTTTGAGTTATGTAATACAGAGAGAGAAAGATGACATTGATGTTCGTGTAAAAGAGATCGAATCTTTTTATGTTAAAAAGAATATAATTATTAGAAAATTTCTTGATAAAATCCTATTATAGTGCTCTATATCTTATTTGAACAGTTGACTTTAACATTATTAGTGTTTATGTGTGACACATAATGAGAGAGGGGTTGTTTTAAACAGGAGTCAGTCTCAAGCAACTGCCCAAACATAAGCTATATACATGATTATTGACCTCGGGGACTATTATGTGTTCTACGTGTTGATAGGCGACCACAGTAGAAAACGTAATTGTTTGAGGTCAAGTACAATTTAGTGAAGAAAATTAAATTACGAAAGTGACTTTTTTGGATGAACACAGAGATTCAATACAGCTGTGTTTATCGCCACAAAGTTTTTCAAATAATAGCTGAGAGGTAAGTTACTTTAATATGACCTTCCTACATTTCATTAATCTGACTCAAAAAAGGAAAGTTGTCAGAAATCTTGATGCTGATACATAAAATATAGTAAAAATACTGTCTTTAATTTCTTTTGATTAAACATCTATCAACCTCAGTCATTTGGATCTAAAATTATTAGTAGGGATGTCAAGATCGATACTGAGAACGTATGTACAACATTGAATGTTATGAACTGAACTTTTAATATTCGATTTTACTGTTGCGTAGGATATGTGGTAGATTTACAATGCCCTTTAGAACTCGGACACGAACATTTGCATTATTTCTACAAGTCAATATAACAAGGACGTTATACTACAAAATGGGGAGAAAAATTCATTGTTCCATGAAACTTTTTTTTCTCTCTCTTTCTCTTTTTCTTCTCTAACGATGCCAAAATCCTGTGAATAGATTATGTAATAGGGAATCTTGTAAAAGCATATGAAATGATAATTAGAGTTTCCTAATGAATATAATAATGAATAAACACACATTTAGTCCCCAAAGGCGACAGTTGATCGAAATTTACTTTGTAACCAGGAAAACGTCAATGCAACGCAACAAAAATTTAGGAAAAGTATATTGAGCTATGAACAATACATTACGGTAAACTCTGTGTCATTCCCGAAATAGAGATATATTTGCTGTAAAAAAAACTCTATTTACTCTTTATTAGTTTTACATAAATAAACTTAGACTAGCAGAAGAGACCCACAGGATTCTAGGATCGAATCGGGTTCGAATTACGTTTTCTTAACTGTTGCAAGTCTTTAACTGCTAAAAGTCTGAAAACTGTGTTCAATAAAAGGTAGGTGAGTATGATTTTATAAATAACGTGAACTGCGATACATATCCTTTAGAACACGTTCATTAAACTTTTATTATAGTAAAATCTGTTTTTGATGTATCGGAATTTTGATCAGATTAAATTTCTTAAAAACCGTTGGGAATTCTCTTAAAAACAGTCGAAGTTAATCAAAAATGTTATTCTTATATTGTATGGTCACCTCTATCTGTATTAGAAGAGTAGAAGTAAAACACCATAATATTGTTTCTTGTTTTATATGTTCATCAATAGTCTCAAATGACTATTCACTCATACTCGCACATGATGATAGAATACTTCAAACGAATGTAGAACCTTGGTTAGAAATTATAATCGTTGATCGATTTCTTTCTCGGCGAACTGTGAAACTCTTCTTTTTTTTTTCTCTACGCAATTTTGTTCTTTCGTACACACATACTGAATGTAATATATTCGTTGTATGTGTGATATGATTATTCGCTCATCTTCTCATCTCAAACTTTTATCTCTTACACAATTCAATGTTGATATCAATCATCGTTCGGTTTCTTATCTTCTCAATAATGGAAATGATAAGTAAAAAGATAGAGTAATTTAACTCTTAGAATATCATTCAAACCATCGACAATATAGAGATATGTACCCTGTGTGGCCAGTTGTAGAATCGAGCTTTCATCAATTGTCGGTGTTGTGCTGGAATTTGAGTTTAACTCGTTGTGCACTGGACCAGAATTTCTCTAAAAATAAGAATAAATCATGACTTATTCATTGTCAAATACAATATATAGCATCAACAATAATTTCACAGATCGTTTGATGAAATTTCTCAATACTATGTATACTGTTGTTCTTATTTTACTACTAGTAGCTTGGGTGAAATTTGTGTTGTAGCAACATGCATATGCAACTCGTCGTAGAATTCATAAACAACGTTGCGTTAAGTGTATGTTATCATCACTATGAAGTTGAAAGATGAAAGATGCTCTTTACCTCTTTTAACTAGTCATGATTGAAATAGTTCTGCTTGAATGAAAGAACCGGTACGGATATGCTCTGTCTGGTCTTTGTGTATCATCAATTAAGGATTATTTAGTCAATGCTCATACTTATACACACAACATTGATTAGATACAAAAGAATGAGAAGTGTCTTTCCTGATATAACTGCGTGTGTGTCGATTATTTTAAACATCTCGCCCTATCAGTGGTACAATTTCGAACAAGACACATATGGCATAAAGATGAGGAAGTTTGTTTTTGTTTTCCTTGAATGAACAATTCGTATATATATATATATATATAAAACAGTGTATAGCCGTTCAGCCGACCTCCTCCCACACATCTTAACTATTACTATCGATAACAAATTAAAATCTATCTTAGACATAATCAAGCGTCGATCACTATTTCTTTTCGTTAATCAGTTCAGCATATTTTCATCGGAATTAATGAAATAACTAGTATTCAGAGCAGAGATAGCCAGGGCCATTTTCTCGTCCAAGTCCATACATGTATTATAGTGGAAATTAAAGTCCAGTGGAATTTAAAATTCCACTAGTGGAAATTGAAATTTTAATGTCCACTAGTAGAAACTGAAATCGAGATGTCTGCACATGTGATAAAACATGGATTTTCGATAATTCAGCTTACACAATGAAAATTCGAACTTATCAATCCTCCAGAAAGCTTCATAACACCCGGTAACCATTTCAAGTGGGAACCGAGTGAGTGGAAAAACAACATTTAGCACGAAAATCTAACTCGTAGTTGATTTAGCAATGTTTAAGAGCTTTTGCTCTTGAGATGTAGTTTCTCCACTCACTCTCACTTCTCGAAATGACTACTGGATGTTGTAAAACTTTCTGAATGATTGATAAGTTCGAATTTTCATTATGTAAGCTGAATTATCGAAAATTCATGTTTTATCACATGTGCAGACATCTCGATTTCAGTTTCTACTAGTGGACATTAAAATTTCAATTTCCACTGTAACATATGTATAAACACGTTTGACTCGGCTCGATAGTTGGATAAATTAAAACAATCCTATGTTTCCAAAGATCAACAACCGCAATTTTTGTTTTGTTTCAAATCTTAGTAACCTTGGTAGCTTAGAAATCCTCATAATCTAATGCATTGAATGCCAAAAACCCAAGTTATCTCCCGTGGAAATCAAAAAATGCGACCATCTGTGTACGATCAGTAAATTTTAAGACCGACCTATAGTGATTTTCTCAAACACTGGACTTAGAGACCTAGAAGTTATAAGTTTGCAAAACCTGTGACCATCTGTAATCCAGAGGCTAATACACACATAATCGCACGACTAATAGTCCTCCTTTTTTCGAGTTTTATCCCTCATGAAAATGCGCTTGTCGGAATATCACTCATCTAGAAAATTTCTTAATTCTTACTCATAAGAAACAAGTTTTCACACGAGGAAAGATCCCCAAGTGCCACTCTCACTTTCAATGGGACATATCCTAGTTTGTAGAGCTTCACGAGCTGATTACTATGGCATAAAGCATTTTTCCCCATGGCTCTTGAAGACTCAGTTTTTCTGAAGAACTAGTTTTTCAGAAACTCTAAGAAATAGTCTAAACCATTCTTAACGAGGCATAATTGTAGCGCGCACATTTCTGATTAAAATGAGACATCTTCCAGCTCTGCATAGAATTTATAAGAAAAGCCCTAAATTAACTTCTTCTTATTTCTGCAGCTTTGAGCTGACAATGGAACCAAAACTGAGTGTCCGACTAACCAGCTAATACAAAAATAGATGATTTTCTACCGAATATTAATTTTCTATAAAATTCTTATGCAAAACTATTTTGCTGACTCCTGATTTTTGCTTTATACCAATTCCATGTACCGATAAAGCCGAAAATAAAGCGGAGGAAGAAATTGAATCGTTTTTACGAAAAAACAGTTTTGAAAAAAAATTCCAAAATCAGCAGTTTAGCCGAATACAAGCTATTTTCAAAATTGAGATTGACATACCGGGGTATAGAGCAAGTGTTCCTGTACATATGATGAAAGAATTGGACTCAATTTCATTTTGGCTTATCTCGATCGGTATTTTTCAAAAATTTTTGTGATTTTGAACACTTTATTTTTTTTCACTTTTTCTAAGAAAAACAAATTTTAGAGACATCCATGAGACGTTTCGAGTTCTGCATATTTTTTCGAATACGTTTTACTATGTTACCAGAACCCGGCGACATCTTCCGTAAATAATCCTATTTCAAAAAAAGATCGATTTATATTGACGGCAGACGCGCCACGCTCATCGTTTTAAATAGAATGACTTAATCGATTGGGTTGAAAATTCAAACGAAGGGTCATTGTTTCATTTTTGAGAAAAAAATTTCTATACAACTGATACAAGATCAGACAGTTTTTGAAAAAACTCACACTTTGAAAACAGAAATAATGTTTGGGCACAAAAGTCGATCTAATATAAGGTGACATCTACTTACAGTGTTAATAGCAACGTCATCAGTTTAAAGCCTCTATATAAAACGTCACCTTTTGAAGAATCTTATTGATCCTTACCATCAAAAACATCATAAATTTTCACATTCTCGCTAAAGGGTTGCTTCTCGCTAGCCGTCAAAAATAGCCGTCAGGAGTCATTTTCTATTTTTTTTCACGTAGAAAGTGGCTCCTGACGGCTAGCGAAAAACAACCCTGCTAAATACTTTTTTCAACGATGTCAACATGTAAAGAGAACCGCATATTTTCAGAGAAAAAGTGACCGAGAACAGTATGTAGAAACAGAGAAAAGTGACAGGGGCGGATCCAGGATTTTTTAAAGGGAGTGCAATTACTTGAACTTTTGAGACTGGAAGCACTAACACCGTTTTTTTTCTTCTGAAAATATTTTGGAAGGTAGGTGCGATTGCACCAAGCGCGCCTCTCCTAAATCCGCCACTGAAAATCAATACACCGAAGGAGTTAGACAAAAAAAGTTGTAATCCGAATAAACTTATAAAAAAAAAGTCATATATTCTGTACATATAATTAATGAAAACAAATGCAAATAATGTAATATGTAACTTGTAATTGAAATAAATACAAGTTTTAATAAGATTTAGATGATATTTTAAAATCTTTTCAACCCTCAGTAGTGAGAATCCAAAAAAGGTTCTGAAAATTGTTAATTTATATTCGAATCTTTCTAAAAATTGTATCAAATTGTACTTTTTCTAACGCAACAGAAGTACACAAAATAAAACACTTTTTCTCTTCAGCTTACACGTAACTATTAGAATTATATAGAGATTTTTTACAAAAATAACGCTCTCTATAATTTATAATAACAGTTATCTCGATAATTCAGATAGATTATGTAGCCAAATTACAACATGAATAACATTCTGTTTGGTTCGTGCTTAATTCTAAAACTTCCATCCCACGAAGTTGTTTCCTTCAAAAGTCGAAACGTGCATGTGAGATTCATATAACGGAACTATGGGATCATGACAAGAAAATAATATAAAGAAGCCTTCCACTAAAGTTAGACGCTTATTTCCTTATGCCCATACAAAGACTCTCGTCGGTTTACTCAAAAATGAGAATTCTTTGTCAGATCCAGAGACACTGCGCAGCAACACAAGCAGTGAGAATTTGAAGTAAATTCGAGAAAATGTTTACCTTTCCTGAGATGTGTGGACAAAGTGTCTAAAGACGAATTGACGAATCGCAACTTTTAAGCGTAAAAATGATACAACAATTCGCGTTTTACCCTTATTTTGCGAATTCGTACCGAATTGAGGCGAACTTTATCG
>CAJNOQ010005911.1:0-14479 GCA_905250885.1 Didymodactylos carnosus
TATCAGAAATGACTCATCCTTTTAAACATAAACTGTATCTAGTAACTTTCACTCAACAACTGTTGAGATAAATGTGAAAAGCACCATACTTATGGTTCGATCTTGGAAAGTGGTCACCCATCTTCTTACTAATCGTAGTTAGTCAAGCTCGTTCACAGTGAACGAGCTTGGCTAGTAAGAGGATGGGTGACCACTTCTGAAGATCAAACCATGCATTATTATGGAGTTTGTCACTATAAAGTAGAGAATTGTGACGTATTGTCTTTCTCTATTGTGTCAAAACTACGATTAATAAGAAGATGGGTGACCACTTTCCAAGGTCGAACCATAAGTATGGTGCTTTTCACATTTATCTCAACAGTTGTTGAGTGAAAGTTACTAGATACAGTTTATGTTTAAAAGGATGAGTCATTTCTGATAGAATGAAAAGAAATACTTGTGATATTTTCTTTGATTCTTTCAGAAATGAATTCTGTCTGAGTCTCTAGTAACTAAGAAGGTAAAATTAGTATTGTAAAATTACTAAATAAGTTTATTTTTGCCTTCTTCTGTCAACTTGTAAAACCGATTTCATCAATTTTTGGTCATTTTCCACACTGTTCAGATCAAAATTTCACTAATTCTTGTATTTTTTAGGAGTCAATCGAGTTTTTCCCGACCATAGATGGCTTCATTTGGACGATCTTTGTTTTCAGTTAAACGTTTGGTATTGAATAAAAATTTTTTTATTAAAATTTTCTTTTCATTGATTTCTTCCATCATCATATTATACGATGCATTGATATGAATGACGATAAAACAATTAGAGTAGATAATTATATTCTTTCAATACTCAGCATCAGTGGTTCAAGTAGCTAGTCCACCTATAAAACTCATAAATAGATATAAATGCGTTATTTTTCATACTATCTATCTGCGAAGTTTCTATGTGCACTTCCGCAGTAAACAACTATAAACAAAAGTCATGGAAAATTCTTCACAATATTGAGAACTGTGCGAACTTGGCAGAGTCTTTTGAACGAAAAATTTATTTGACTTCTTCTTTCTTCATTCCAGCAGTCATAAAACCCCAGTTGCAAGTTCCCGTTGCTATTTTAAACTCTTTTTTCATTCTTCAGTTACAGAAAATTACAGTACAATTAAATTCAGTTTTAGAGAAGAATATCAAAGATGCTTGTATTTTTTCCTCTTATTGATCTAAAAGTATATGAGGTAAATCATAAATCTGAGAAAAAGCCATTAGTTGCTGAAAATGAGCATTACATTAGATGGAGAGTTTTCTGAGATGAACAACAAGTCTTATATAAGACTCTGCCAAGAATCTGTAAGTAGCTATTCAGATGCTGATAAGATCCGTGTCCGATCCTTATTAAATCCTTATGCAAGATTCGTCAAGAAATTTTTTTACAACAAACATTCGATTTTCTCATTTTTATCCTATTTTGCTCGTTCAAGAAAAAATCGAATGTTTGTTATAAAAAAATTTTCTCTGTATGTATCATAACTAGCAAATCCAACCAATTAGTGACACGTTTCTGTCTTTATTCTTGAAAATGAACTTTTAAAGTTCGAAACGTTGAAATATTTGTTTTAATTTAATTAGGCTCCCATTTAAATGCTAAGTAAAAAGTTATTTTTTTCTAAGTAATTTATTAAAATAATTATATTTTTTCTAGAAATGTGGTTTAGTGGCTCACTCTCATGCTCTCCACGCATCTCCGCCCACAACCGCTCCTGGGTACACAAAAATATAGCTTACTAAAGTAGGAATTAACAAAAATTAACTTAGTATTTAATAAAACTACTTAGCAAAAAAATATAGTTGCCATTTAATTATATGTATTTCAATAAAATGAAAATTACTGCTGTTATTTTATTATGTTTATTGTTTGCTTTTATTTAATAAAGTTGTACAAAGTAAATTGTTTTTAGCTTAAGTTAAAATCACTTGTTAATAAAAATAAAATACAGAAGCAACATTATCCGCTAAAATGTTAAAGATAAAAATTCCAATAAACGAAGACGTCAATGGTAATGTTTTTTTGGGCTCGCTACAGTTGAAAAATTCATATTAGCGTAGCTTGATACGTCACTTTTACGAATCCCAATTTCAACTGCAGTGTTCTACCTCATAAGTTCAAGTATATGGAAAACTTTTGTCACCACTGTATATCTGAACAGTTACATCTGCCAATACAAGAATAATACTAATTAAGTCCGAAATGTTAAGAAAACTGGGCAATGCCTCAATATCTTCATAGGAAAGCAATCATATCGGCTCTATAAGACGAAATAACGATAAATGAGTCTGATCTAGAAGCGTAGTATATGCATCTCAGAATTACAGAGTGGCGCACTCTATATGGATTTTGAGCAACCGACCTCTATATGCACTTTCTTCGAAAATCAAAATTGCTTTCACCTTTGTCTTAATACTATTCAAGTTTTCACTGAACTGTACTAGAACAGTCTTTTAATATAAATTTTTTTTAATATAAATTCGGAATGGGACTTGATCTCAAAATATGATAAATAATTTTTAAACCAATAAAACGATCTATTTTTTGACATAACTTCAAAGAACGAAAGAAAAAAAACTTCCAACGTGAATTTGCAAGAATAAATCTTCAAGGCTTTTGGTCTTATTAAGTACGTTTCTTTGTCACATTTATTGTATTTCTAAGTTATATTTCAGAATCTAATCAGTTTTTATTGCTCATCAGTGTCATTGACTCTAAAGGAGACAAATGTTTTTTGTCTGAATAGTTTTTTAATCTTTTCTCAAGATGCGAGTATTAGCATCGACGAACATTGTCAAAAGGGAACTGGTTCAGCCGAATGACCTGCAAAGTTTGAAGTTTTTATTGTTTATGATATTCTCATAAAATTAGTTTGACATCATTTTTTTTCAAATTGTCTGAAAGTAACTAAATAAATAAGCGGCTACTCTTTCATATAATTCCTTTTAAAATCATTTGGGATATATTTACTTGATAGAAATAGAAAATCTGTTTCCACGAGTTTATAATGCATTGTAACATTGTTCCCATTCCAACATAGCACTCGTATATCTGATTAGTTAACGAAGTAAAAGAAAAAAGAACAAATAATTATTAGGTAAGGATTATGGCTTAACAACTTTGGCCTTGTCTACACTACAAAAGTTAAAGGAGCTTTAAGGAATTCTATTGGCTAAAAGTTAGTTTAAGCCAATAGAATTGCTTAAAGCGCCTTTAACTTTTGTAGTGTAGACAAGGCCTTTGAGTGTCAATCGAACTTTAGAACTAATTTCATGGCTGAGAAATATTTCATGTTAAAGATTCATCGCACGTTTTTCTTCGCTCTTTTCATTAACAAAAAAATTACGATCTTTTATATTTTCTTTGTATTTTCATGAAGAATATTTTTTTATTATTATAAATTATTATACTGTTATCTATTAGAAATTCGTATTTTTTACGAAATCCATATTTGAAAATAATATCCATCAATGATGGAAATAAAAGGTTTTTCTTTTATCATCGATTATGTGCTTTGTTCGCTAGATGAAAACAATCTTTTTTTTCTTCTTTTATTGCTTTTTCTAATATAACGCCCAACATAGTAAACAATCACATTTTCTATTATCTACTCAATACTCTTCAGCAACGTTCACTTCTTGATTTTCTCTGTTTCTTTAAATTCTCAGTTTTTGATCTATAGTCTGGATTTTCTTATTTATTCTATATGAGCGTCAAACTTATTCAGTTTGTGAAAAAAAATAACGTTTCACTTGTTTTTTTTCCACTAACACGAAGAAAAATAAGATTTAGCTATTTAATTTGTGAAAAACAAGCCTTTTTCTTTTGTACTTTTTTAACAGATTTTCAAGCTAGTCCGGAGCTACCTATTAGCAAATTTTTTCCTTCACTTGTAAAATTGAATTTTGTAAGTTTCATATTTTTATTTCACGAGATAGATAATAAATGAAGATCACTTATAAAACATCAATACGTCTAAATTTGTTGCCGAAAGACGGAGAATTTCTATTTTGATCAAGAACTACTTTTATTAAAAAGTTCTTTTCTTTCATTGAATGTCAGTGTCAATGTGATTTACGTTGACACTGGTACTCAATGAAAGAAAAAATTTTTTTTAATAAAAGTAGATCTTGACCTTCCTTTTTTCCATTCTTGACACGATAAAAGAATAATAACACTATCGCAGCAACATACAGGTACTCTTTCAGAATGATTTTTATAAAGACATTAAATTTCTAAATTAAAATGATTACCAAAATATTTGAGTGTAGAAAATTTCAATTCATTGTGAATTATAGCTTTCTCGATGATTGCTACAGTCAATGCTAGCAAGAATAGTTTTAGACCATGTCGTCCACTCCATCAACTAATTAGAGAAATAATTGTTGAGCATAAATATTACTGTGCATGATTTTTATTCTAGTTTGACACAAATGACTATTTTAACTGTTAAAAAATTCTTTTTTTTGAATCATAGTTCAATTATTGAATTTCTATAGAATGACTTGTCAAGTTAGTACTGACCATCTATTTTTTTCTTCTCGCATTTTGCGGAAACGAGAAGGTTATTCAGTAGTACATTTCACTCATTGTCTTGGTGTTTAGTCTATAGTTTGACATTTCGCATTCTCATATAGTGAATTCGAATGAGATAATTAGATGATTTCAACTATTTTCATAGAATACATTCGTGGATTAAAAATTAATAATATCTTCTCTATATAGACGTGTGAACCAAAAAAAGGAAAGAAAAAAAGTTTATTTTTATCACATGTGTGACGGAAGCTTTGATCAAAAGATTGAGGGAAAGGGAGTAGTAGTAGAAGATAGACAAAAGAGAATAACAAAAAATTGTTTGAACTTACTAAACATTCCTGCAGACAGGATTTTGCGCAGTATATAGTATATATGTATACAGAGAGAAAGAGAGAGAGAGACACACTGATGGAGAATATTAAGTTTTTCTTTCTACTAATACAGCGAAACAAAAAAAAAGAAATGTTATCATCATCTCATGTAATGAACACTTGTTTCCGTGTCATTTTCATCTCTATTTTTTTTTCCAATGCTTTTCTTCTCTCTCTTTCGATGTCTTTGTTTCAGTTATGTGACATTTCGCAACTTTGAGAATAAATAGACGAGTGTTAAGGATTGAGATATGAGCTCCATTATAAAATAGGAACAATGTAACAGGTGAAAACAACTGTTTTGATTAGTTCAAATATATCTCTTAGCGACGTATCTTAGATTTATAGTTAGTGAACAGTGTTTTCTCGGGATCGAGTTTTAAGATCGTTTCATCGAAAGTTTAATTTAACTATCGTTTAGTTAGTTTTACTTTTGGAATTTCAACTACTTAATAGAATTCGAATTTTCGTTTGTTTCTAACCGGAAGAGCTAACAAATATGATAAAATCTTATTTTTTTGAATAAATTTGATTCTGGAAAAAAAGATGTGTTCGTGTATATAGAGAAATTGCTCTGTCTACAAAAGCGCATTGGTAAAATTTGTTCACTACGATAATGGATGAAATACTATTTAGTGGGTATGTATGGAGAATACTGGACCTACTTGACAAGTCAGCGGCGAGATCAAATTGTAGACAAGAGTCAAAAGCTACAAATTTTTAAGGTGATAAAGAATGCGACCGTTAGTGGAGCTCCATCTGCCAATAACCACATCAACTGTGTCATTTTCTTTTGCTAATGGAACAATTAAAATGATGTTTTCGTTTAGTGTCGTATCATTATGGATCATACGAATATATGATTAATTTTTTGCATTTTTTCTGCTTTTCTTTATAGATTAAACATCTCTTTTTGATCAGTGATGGACTCAACGAGCCAACTGGGGGAAAATATGGATACAGTAACTCTACGTCAACATGTTCTCATTAATCAAGTGGCAGCTGCAACAGGATCTGAACATGATATAGCCAAACATTTATTACAAGCAACTGATTGGAGACTAGAAGTAAGAAATATAATTTTCCATCATTTTCGTCACCATTCTATATGTCGAATGATTTGATCACTAAAAACAACTTTTTTTTGTCGTTTACTTAACATCAAAGATTATTCATTGTCATATTTAATATCAAAGTCATTTGTTTATTTGTAGGCTGCACTGTCTTTATTTTTTCAAGATCGAACTGTGCCAATACCATGTAAATTATTTTGTCCAGATGTAAGTTAGAATTAGAGAAATATCCGCATATTTTCACTACAATAAAGTTATAAATTTTTCTTTTTTATATATGATTAATCGACATTTGAGCAATGTCTTATACGATCATATTATGCTATATGAAGTGTTGTTGAACACAATCGCTTGCTTCAACTATATAATTGCAATTGTTCAAAATGTCGTTGTTTATCACAGATATTATCTTCTGATGATCAATTTCTGTTCAAATGATTTTCATCCCATAGACTTTAAGCTTTCTGAATTATTCTCTTTTCTATCAAGTATGAATGAAACGGCATTACAGCCATCACTAAAATAAAACTGTGTCTAAAATAATTACGATCCCTCTCACTAGTGCCGGTACCACGGGTTTGCTAGGGTGGACTCAGCCCAACCTGAAAAATTTTTAGAATTTTGAGAAACAAGCACATTTTCTTCTAGTATAGATGACGAAAGTTTAAGAGCGGCGTAGGTAGGGAGAGAAATTAACTTGGTTGGGAAAAATAAACACTACCCTTTTTCCTTTCTGAGTACAGTCGGGCTGAGCCCACCCTAGCTACAATTCCTCGTACCGCCGCTGCTTCTCACACCGTTCTCGATGAGAAGCGCAAAATCTATTTGATTTTGTCGGTCGAACGAAATGCAATCAATTATCAGATGCAATCAATTATCAACGAAGCATCAATTATCAGTTGACATACTAATTATTTGATACTTTTTTTGTTTCGCTTTAGCTAATGACTCCCCAACCTGCAAATACACCAGCAACACCGCCAAACTTTCCTGAAACTTTATTAGCTTTTAGTAAATTATCTGCGTCTCTATCAGACAATAACTATTCTCAACAACAAACTCAACGATTAAATGGATCTCAATTATCTTCTAGTCCAATAAATGCCATGACGATGATTAATGATTCAAGTGCGTCTCTATTTGGTACATTAAACAATTCAACAACAGCAACAACAAGATAAAAATCGTTTTTTCTTCTCGCTCTCTTCACGAATCTCATTAGGCTAATATTCTTTGTACTTGTTTTCATTTATTTAACAAAAAGCAAAAAAAACGTGCTAGTTTTTCATCGGCAGTTAGATAAAGAAAACATCATTTTACCATCTCAACAAACATTTTGAGGTAAAACAATCAGAAGTATATATTTCAGTGTTTCTATTTCCTCTTTTTTTTCTTAGTACATTGATGTTGTATTAATGAGAATGTTTTGGTTGTTTTTTTACTTTAACTGTCAATTACGGACAAAAATTAGATCAATTTTTTTTTACTACTCTATACATATTTTTTATTGACGCTATGATTGTAGCGAAAGCTGTTTAATCAAATTTTTAATTTTTTTTATGTTCGTTAGAGTCATAAGATTAAAAAATTTTAGTTTTATTTTAGTTGAATCATAGACTTTGTATATTGGTTATGATATACAAAATGATAATACATGAAAACAACAATTTTGTCGAACAATCAAATTGTCAATTATTTTTATCGAGCTAACAATCTAGTTAGCGAATATAAGGGAAGAAAAGCCGATGATTTGTATTAATACGACTTTAAGACAAATAAGCAAAAAAATAAATCAAATGATATATATTTGATAAGCATTATCGGGTGGCCCAGATAAAATCGGACACTTTCATTCGTCATTTTTGAGGCACTGTCTAGTAGTTTGTTCTGAGCTCAATCGATAGAGAATTAAATTCTTTACAAAACCTGCTATTTGAATCTCTGATAGTATTTTTCTCGTTTGAGCACCATTCAGAATATTGAAGAGTGCTGAGTTGCCTAACTGCGCGACACACTGAAAATAGAAAAAATATTTGCTTTGACCGAAAAACAAATTCTGTAAGAATTTCGAAAAAATCAGAAGATTCTATATCTTCTCACATATTTTTACAGTTTAGTCTTCTAGGAAAATTTCTGTGTGGAAAAACTGACAAACCCAAAAAAACCTAATTTTTGAACCTATTTTTCACAGACTTTAGTTTTTTTACTACAAAAGCAGTAAACGTTCTGAATTCAGGGTTTTAGTCTTATAATCCTGCACAGAATTAAATTCGGCATCGTTTGATATATAAACAAAGTTTCTCAATTGAAACCATTAATTAAAAAAATTAATTTAATTTGAGAAAATTGAAAAGGCGGCTGAGAGCTAATTATCAGTCCACCTGGCGTAGCACATGAGCAGAAACATTGTATGAAGTTGTAAAGAAGTGAAATCGATAGAGCACAAAATTCTCTGTCTAGCTACGCAGATAAGTTAGCTATTGAACCTCAGACAATGGGCTAAAAATCTACAAAAAGGAGACGACAAAACCTTGTCGCAATTTGACAACTCAGCATCCTTTTTTTTCACCAATATTTTGAATGGTGCTCAAACGAGAAAAATGGTATCAGAGATTCAAATGGCAGATTTTGTAGAGAATTCAATTCTCTATCGATTGAGCTTAAAGCAAACTCTTAGGACTACTGAACTGGGCAGTGCCTCAAAAATAACGAATGAAAGTGTCCGATTTTACATGGGCTACTCGATAGTATGAGGAAAAAAAAAGAATAAGCTGTCATTGCTCCATCGATTTAATTCAGAAACAAAACTCATAGATTGTCTTAGAAAAATATTTAAAAGTGCAACAAAGTGTAGATAAATATAATTTTATGAACAAACGGTTTGTTTTATAAGAATGTTGTTAGACATACCGTCTGTAAACATGAATTTAATGTTGTTTAATCCTTTGGTTTATGGCTTATACACTCTTATGTATAATTGAACTATTGTTATTATCCTTCAATTCTTTTTTTAATCGTTCTAAAACACTGTCTAGTTGTTTCCATATGTCATCATTATTAAAATAGTTTTCTTGCCAATCGTCGGAATAATTATAATGTGATAGTAAAAATAAATTTTCTTTTTCTGCACACCACGATGGCTGCTGCTAGTTTATTAATAAAATAGAGAATACAAGCAATCGTCTCAAGGTTGTACCGTTAGCAAACAGCGTGACAAATGGACAAATAGTGAAACTCTCTCTCTTTCTCTCTCTTATCTATATCAAATACTATTGTTATTTGATATTTGTTTAGGAATAATATAACCTTCTCTTAATGGTGGAATATTTTTTGAAAAATTCTTTTGCTTTTCATTCTAGCAAAGGGAACATCTGATAGATCAAAACAAGAAGAGAGCTTCATACCCTATTGTCAATAGTTGATATTATTGTTGACATCCATTGAAATAAATTTTCATCTTTATTTCGAGTTGTTAATATTTCATCAAATATCCAATCATCTGCTGTTGTCCATATACTTTCCGTGATAGTAGAGATATCATTATTTTGTTCAATGGGTGCAAATACAATTTTTAAAACATTCAAATCAAATAAAGTATCAACGGAGTCTGGATCGTTGGTCATTCGAAGTTCATTGGCATATTGTAGAAATTGATCACTATCCTCGTCAAATTGTCGTGGCGATAATGAATTTTGAACAAAATAGCTGGATTGATCAATTATATCAGATGAATGATAATTAAGATCAAATTCATTATTTATTTCTGACAAATTTATTGATTTTGTATTCTCAAAGTACTAGAAAGGGATAGAATAAAATATTTAACTAGACAGTGGAAACTAAACAAGATCATCCTTAAAGAATGTTTTTAAGGATAATAGAGCATGCATACAGTGGAACAGTCAGTTAAAATAAAAGGTCATCTATAATATTTACACACTCTATTTCCATTTAATTCAGCTGTTATATCATTCGAATTAATATTCATTAACGGTTGAACAACTTGTTGATGTTGAAATGGATATCGATTAATAATAGAGTATCGCGTATAACGTTTACCTATCGTTGTTGATACTAGTGTTTCATTCACACTATTATCATGTGTAATAACAGTTGCTGGTGTATCTCTGGTATGAACGACTGTTGATGATGTCTGGAAAAGACGTTTTGTTCTTGCCGGTGACCATACATTGGCAATATTTGATGATATTCTTCCAGCTTTATTCTGATTTGAATATGACTGTAAATTCTGACGGGTAGCACATGTTTTTTCTGTTTGATTAACATTAACATCGTCATTGTCATTGATATTGGATGTACAATTAAACACTATATTTTTACTTCTACATACGGGCACCATAGATTTAGGAATGACATTCGCCTTTCGAATTACAGTATGATCATTTAGTTGTTCAATTGTGATGAACGGTTTTAAATTCTTTTTATCAGACACTAAAATAACAATTAGTTCAACTATAAACAAGTCGAATAGATGAAACTTTACCTATAGGAATCGAATATTGTAGTAATTGATCAGCGACTCTCCTTTTGTCATCCTGTAGTATCTGGTTTTTGCGTTGATACTTGATGGATTTCGGTGATAGTGGTTTGGAGTTTTCGTTTATCTGAGTCTTTTTCTTTCTTGATGACTGCGATGAGAGTGAAGCTGATATAGGATATGACTCGGTAGCAATCGCCATTGTTGTTTCCGACTGACGAAGTTTGTTTTTAGATTGATAGCGGTAGAATGGTAGTTGTGGGTAATTATCCCATCGTTTTCGTCTGTTGAACGTTGGTGAAAGTTGAACATTTGTTGGGGTATAAAAGACTAAACACGAGTTATAGAAATCAAACTGATAGGTAAAGAAATAGTACTAGATTTAGATTAAGTTATTAAATGCACTGTCTTACCAATATTCGAGAGCAGACAAACAAGAACACAATAAACAACAAGCGAATAGTTTGAATTGATACTAGAAATGTTAGGAGTCTATTTTTCATCTATATCAAATTGTTCCAAGTCTATCGAAATCATTTTTTTGAACTGCTAGAGCGTATTTTGTAACCGAGCCTTGACTCGGCTAAAGACGTTATTAAAACAAATACAGACTGAGAATAAAAGCTCGCACAGAGCCTAGCGATCTATTGTAGAAAAATATTTACTCTGTACTTCGGCATACCCAATTGAAATTTTATCTTTTACTTCTTTTGAACTGTGCAATTTTTTCTTAACCCTTTACACGTAGCAATTGATCATGCAAATCAAACTTGAAACGTGTATATCTTTGTGTAGACTTGATGAAAATCTTTTTTTAATAGCAATCATTAGCTTATATAGTGTCAACTTGCGCTGGAAAAATATCCCGTTGAAAAAATTTTGCTTTAGCGCTGCATTACTTTTTTGTAGCAGTTATGGTGATGTCCTCTGGAAGAGACAATCGGGTATAAAGGGTTAAAGATCGACAACACGACCTATGCTCCTAGCATCGCTGATTACCATCATTTTCTTTCATATCGCCACCACCGCCTTTGTCCGATTTTTGTTCAATTGTTTGGCATTTAACTGTTGTAAGGATAGAAGTTGGAAGTGTGGAAGAAGCTGTGACTGCCATTTGTACAGACTGTTGTATATGATGTCGAGAGTTTTTCATCGGTATTTGTGGCACTTGCAAATTTGAATAATCAATAAATAATTTTTTTGCTTCACAAATACCCCTGAATACCATAATGATGGCTATGACTATAAATCCAATTGTAAAGGTACTTGTTAAAACTAATTTAAATGTTGACGATTGTGGCATTGATGTTAACATTACTATCACATACAGTGAGAGAAACAAGAGACACACATTTTGGACTAGCACGTCACACTGTAAAAATATTGTTAAAATAATGATCAAGCAGTGGACGATGAGAGAAAGAGAGAGAAATGAGTTTATAGAATTTAAATTTTACAGGATAGAGAGTTACAAATAATAAGGTTTAAGGAATATTTTTTGAAAAAATTCTAATGCCAGTTTTCTGTATGTTGCTGCCTATGACGACCAATGACTATAGTTTGGAATATTTTAAATAAAAAATCGGTCTTAACGATATCGTAGCTGTTGGTCGAAACAGGGCTTATAAACAGATTTTCAAAAATTTCACTGAATAATGTTTTGAGTTGGTTTGAGGATTATCATTTTGAATTGTTTTGAACATCTACACACTATAACAAACATAAAGTGCAAAAGAAGTACATTCATCGGACAATCCGTTGATAGAGAAGTGCCTCTTATAAACTTTTTTTATTTCTCGAAGTGATGTGGTTTTAAAAGATTGGATATACTAAAAGCTTAACCGGGCTCGAACTACACTATCAGTTTATTCTAAACCTGGTCATAAAAGCCAAGTATGCCTTCACTTATAATACTATTAATTTTCCTTTGACTTGAATAACAAATATCCGGCCTAAATAAAACTGATTGTACTAGTTTATTATTTCTTTTTTTTCTTTTATTATAAATTTATTATGTATCATTACCTCGAAGTTAAAAGAAAAATTTTCTGAAATTTTTATTGCATTTTGCCCATATAATCGTCAGTTGTACTTGAAATATATCTCCGATAAAATGTGTTCTCTAAACGTGACATATTGAATTTGCTCGAATCTCAGTTCGTTAATTGTTATATTCCTATTCAAAATTCTACTGAGAAAATCGAAAAGTTTCAATATAATTCAACAAGTTTCAAAACTTTATGATCCAGTTTCGTCACAAGAGAAGTTGCGTCGTGATTGAGTGGCTTCACTGGAAGCGCCTATATGGGTCATTTATAAAAACTGTATGAAAGACTTGAAGTGCCTTGTCACTCTATATGATTACTTAGTTATTTAAAAATAATACTACATAATTTATACTCATTCGCTTACAGTTCCTCATAAATAATCTGGATACATGCTGAACGATTAGTTCCCGTTTCGTCAAAGGTTTAATTGATATTCTTGTTTCGGTGACAATCATTTTTTCTGGTGTTCCTGTTTCGTCGAAAAATAAAACTAGAACTAGAACATAGATTATTCTAACTAATGAGGTTTTTTAAACAGACTAATTAAAAAGAATGCTGAATTACTCTAAATGAAGTGTATATACATGCAGTTAGAAACGAAAATTAATCACTTCTGTTTGTATTCAACTTTAACACAAGGATTTCTGTGATATATCTTGCACTGTATTTCATGTTATCTATTGCTGAAAGTAAACCTAAAAAACCAATGTTATTACTTGATACTTTTCGTTACACTCAAGACAAAATTGTGAATACTACTGTTTATTGGAAATGTGAAGATCGTTCGTGTCCTGGGCGTGCTATACAGTATGGGTCGGATCCACCAAGTATGAAGAAACTGCACAATCATAGTGGTGATGAAAATAAACGTAAAGTTGAAGAGTTTAAAATGAATTTAAAACAACGTATTGAATCACCACAATCGATAAAGAATTTATAGATCCTATATTCGGTACAACATTTAAATCTTGTCCACGTCCATTTTATCAACTATATACAATTCATTCAATCCACAACGATCTATCGACACCAAAATTATATACATTATTACCAGATAAAAAAGGATCAACATATATATATATCTATTGACTGGTATATAAAATTTATTTCATCTGAACAATATTTGTATTAATCCCAAATATATCACAATTGACTCTGAACAAGCAGCTATTAATGCCATCACATTAGTTTGTCCAAACTCCACAGTCAAAGGATATAATTTCAATTTTAAATACTGATTTAAATCATATCATACATCCACATTTTTATATATTTATTCGTGCAATTCAAAACAATTATGCTTATAATTCAGCAATATCATCACATCATACAGCCACTGGTACAATACCACAAGAAAAAAATTATTTGTGAATCGAAATGCACGATAATACGTCATTATCATAGATGTTTGATTAAAACAATATCGTTATAAACAACAAACATTAATACTAGAAGAATATCTTGAAAAAATGATACGATTAATTGGTATCAAAAAATTTTGATTTTGATTTTGATTTATTTATCGTTTGTGTTGTTTTTTTCTCTAATAATGTACACATGTACTTTTTCAATATACTCATTTGGAATAATTCAGCATTATTTTTAAGTAGTCTGTTTAAAAAAACCTTATTTAGAATAATCGGTTTACTCTCAGTTCGTCCAAAATTGACTTCTCAATGCGTCCCACGAAGTTTTTTTTCAGTTCGTCCCATGACGTACTGGCAATTTGGGGTAATTAAGCGCTCTAGAACGATAAAGTGAAGCAGTAACATTCGGAAGTGTTGGAAAAACATGACCAGTTGCAAGACCAGGACTGGCAACTCTTGCTCTGACGACCTCTTGTGAATATATTTTTGGAATAGGTAGTGTTTCCTCTCTTGCACGTTTTTTCATATTATCAACAGCAATATCAATGAGGACTTTAGTGGTATCT